>JBCEWC010002689.1:0-33193 GCA_038996855.1 Solanum aculeatissimum
TCACGGACCACTACACGGACCGTCAGCCACCACACGGTCCGTGATAGTTCCCTTAACAATTTTCCCGAGGCAAATTTTCAGTTTCGGGCAGTCTCACGAAAACAATCATAACTCGCTCATCCGAGCTCCGAATTGAGTGAAACCAATTCCGTTGCGAAGATGAGTTAAATAGGTTTCATTTGATATAAAGTATCCCACCCAGTTCAACGTGTGATAAAAGTGATTGAATCTCAAAGTCGCAGCAGTCTAAACCGAGGCCCCAAAACAGTCCAAAAATATGAAGCTCTTGCCTTAAATCACTTACGTCTAATCCTTGGCAACCTCGAATAGATCTTGAAAATACTACTATGAACCTAGATCAATCCACCTGCCCCGTGAACCTTGCCTTATCAATTTAAACCAACCACAGCTTGGTCGAGCCTCTGCCCAACTTGACGGACCACAAAACGGTCCGTTTGAGGTCTCACGGACCATGAGGGTGGTACGTGGACCTTACCTTAGCTTTTAGGGTGGGTCCTGGCCACCCCATACTCTCTGGACCATTTGAAGGAACCCCACATGGACCGTGAACAGTAACACGGTCCGTCTCCCATGCCTTGGGCCGTTTACAGGCCTTTTTTCCAGTGCCTTCCGAATTTTAGGCAGTCTCACTCTTTGGGCCATAACTTTCTCATATGAACTTGGAATTGACTGAGACAAGTTGAGTTGCGAAGATAATTCAAAGATCTTCAATTTTATATGCAGTAGCTCACATGGTTCAACTCACACCAAATGTTATGATTCTGTGAAGCTCACTGTCCAAACGGCCTCTCTAGGTCCCAAAATGATCCATTTTGAGTTTTTCCACTTAAACTCAGCCCGTGGCTACCAAATTTCAACCATGACTATTATAACATCATACAAGATCAACCATAAGGAGTTTCATAAATTTTTGGATTGTTACATAGACGTGGCAACAACATCGCTTTGTTTTATCATCACCAACTCGTAGGTGATGGTTTATGGTTAGAGAAACTTCCAAATAGGCCTTGATAGTACTTTGTGAATATTGGATTAGATGGTATATGAGTGGTCATTGTCTAAACTGTCTTCCTACTTTAGACTCTTGACTTGATGATTGAGTTTCTTACTTCTTAAGTTGAGCTATTTTGAGTTGATGTTATTCTACCTTTACATAATTCATTCTGCCATTTTACATACTCGTATATTTCACGTACTGACATCCATTTGGGTTTACATCTTTTTATGATTCAGAGACAGGTACTAGCGGTCATCAGCAGGTGCCCCGTTGAGGACCTATTTACATTCAGCTGATTGGTAAGTCCTCCCCTACATTCGGAGGATATCATGTTTCTTTCTAGCTTTGAGTTTAGGCTTATTTTATTCTATTTTATGGTAGTCATGAGTCTGTAATTGGAACCATTTAGTTAGATATTTAGAGGCTTCATAAACTAAATTGTTGAGTTATGATTATATGTTATTTTTGACTAGTTTCTTTCACACTAGTCTTACTTAGTTAATGGATGGACTGTTTTGCCTTTGATTATCATTTTGTTATTTCTTTTCTTTAAGTATTCTTATTCATGATGTCTTCTGCTAAGTTTTTCATAATTCGTCGATAATAGGTGGCAAGCCTCACAAAAGTTGTTTCCTTAGTTATTGAACTCGGATGGACCCAGTTCTTAACTGCCTCAATCTTTTGGGGATCCATCATCACCTATTCCTTAGAAACTACATGCCCTAAGAAGGTAATTAAAGACAACCAGAATTTACACTTAGAAAATTTAGCATACAAATTATGTTTTCCCAGGACACTTGGAACAATGCGAAGATAGTGTTCATGTTCTTCCTTACACTTTGAATAAACCATAATGTCATCTATAAACATGATTACAAATAAATCCAAGAATGGGTTGAACACCCATTCATCAAACTCATGAAGGTTGCAGGTGCATTGATCAACTTAAATGACGTTACCAAAAACTCATAATGCCCTTTTTGAATTAGGAATACCATGTTAGGTACATCCTCGGGTCAAATCTTTGGCAAATGATAACCAGACCTTAGATCAATTTTAGAGAATACCAATGCACCCTAATTGGTCAAAAAATCATCTATACTAGGCAATAGATACTTATTTTGGATAGTGACCCTATTCAACTACTGGTAATTTATACACATCCTCATAATATCATCCTTTTAACAAACAAGACTAGAGCTCTCCATGAACAAGAACTAGGATGAATGAAATCTTATCAAGGTGCTCTTGGATATGAACCTAATCCTTAACTCCGTTGGAGCCATGCAATAGGGGGTATAGAAAAATGTTCTTGGCTCTATATCAATGTAGAAATCTATATCTCTTTTCAAAAGTATACCAGGAAAATCAATTGGAAACACCTCTTTGAACTTGGATACTATAGGACTCAATAGAAGAGGTCTCTGCATTAACATCCCAAATATGAGCCAAATATGCTAAACAAGCTTACCCTACCTTTTTCTATCTTGTATATAAGATATGACCTTAGTTGGCTTAGGCTTGTGCACCCTTTCCCGCTCAAAATTTCTCTTACCTAGGATTTCTCCAATCACAATTTTGCCATTACAATTAAGAACAACATAATAGGAAAATAACCAAGTCATGCCCAAGATCTCATCAAAATCACTCATATCCAAAATCACTAAATCAACCCAAGTCTGAAAACCTATAAATAGAACAAAACAAGCATGATAGACATGGGTGACTACAACAGACTCTCCAACTAAGGTGAAAAGGCATCAAGCATTTCACTAGTCACATCAACACTCAAGGAATATTTTATGAGCACATAAGAATAAGTAGAGCCTATCAACCATCCGATTGCAAATAAGGATAGTACCTGTGATCACTTCATCAGATGCCTCAGCTTTTGTCTTGCAAAGAAAAGCATAAAATTGAACCCTATCATCTTGATAGGAAACCTACTTGCTTGTCTGTGCTACTCCTCTGCCTGCATTACCATTCCCTCGGTCTCTACAACCTCTTTGATTTCATTCTCATCCACTTTGTGGACGTCCCCTACCATTATCACCTCTATTTATTAGTACTATGACTCTGGTATACTACTGTATGAGATCAGCCATATGGGAGTAGGGACTCTCTTAACGGGCAAAGCGAGCCCCTTTATTCTGAATTACTCTCTTCTCGAGTGTCTATCTCTCCATAATTATATCAACTACGGTCAAGATAAGGTCGAGCACCTAGTGTAGAAGAAGCTCCTTGACTATCCTGAGTAGGATTTTATTATAAAGTCCTAGAGTAGCCACTAATAGAAACGGTCATGGTTGACTTCACTTTTTGGGATGCAACAGTTGGCAATAAAATGTACCTGCACTCTTCAGCCTTTTAGATAAAAAGCCTTGGCTTGCCTAACCTTTCTCACTCCCTCTACCTTCGTCACAAGTCTGTCATTTCATTAAAACTTTTACCTGTAGAGGTCATGTGAACAAACAAAACTTGCAACTCAAGATTTAAATTTTTTATGAACAACCAAATCCTCTCCTCCTCTCTGTATGACATATCTCGACAAGGCATAAAAATTAGCCTCATAAGAGACTATCGTTATGCTACACTACTCAAGTGCGATGAACTCATCCTTTTAGCAATCTCTTAGAGTTTGGGTGACATATTTCTCTAAAAATAAAGTGTGAAAAACTAAACCCAAGTGAGTGGTGGCATGACTACAATCAACAATCCACAAATTCTTTCTACCATTACTTAGCCTCTTCTTGAAGCTGAAAGGTCACAAACTCCACCCATGCTAGTGTACAATGCCCAACTTGTGTAGTCTCTTATAACAATGAAAGATGAACTCATAGGCCTTCTCATTATTTGAACCTTGGAACATCGAAGATTTCAACTTCAAAAACTTGGTTAGCATCTCATGCTCAGTGCTAATTATAACTAGGCCTAGAATGGGATGGAAAAAGGTATCAATATCCAATACTTCTTCCATATTAAGAGCCACAACTGCAATAAGGTGAGTGGTTGGAACTGAAGCGATAGGCACCGTAGAAATGGTTCCAAAGCCAACAATCCACTTAGAAAAGTCAATCTTGGCGGGCAATTACCGGGTTAAAGGGAGGAGTCCTATAACACTAGCTTGTGCATCATTCTCAACCTCAATATTTTCCCCAACCTTAATGTCCATGTTCTCATCTATCTCATCTATCTCAATTTGAGGTGCAAGAGGGGCCTCTTCTGCGAGTACATTCACATCTTAAGTCTCACCTCTGATGGGTGTTATGCTTCATTGTCCTCTTCACCTTTCTCTTCCTCTACCTCTGCCTCATCCACATCTTCTCACCATCGGTTCCTCTACTAGCTCATTAATGGGAATTACTGGCCAAACATCATTGTATTGCATATTAATGATCTACAAACAGAAGAGTAAAAGAGGTCAGATACCAATTGAAATCAAGTTATAGTACGAAAAGAGGAAAAACATAGAGAGATTTCCTAAAGTACTGTAGCCTCTCGAAGAAAAATACAGACGTCACCATACCATTCTACAAGACTCTACTAGACTTATCTTAGTATAAAAAGATATATAAATCAAGGGCTCTGATACTAACTTCAGTTATGACCACGATCCTCCATGAGTGACATTCATGCTAACCCGTCAAACCATTGCTACAACCCAAGTAAGGAAATTAACACCAGATAACAATTTAATATGTGAAAATAGGTTAAATTAACATGTCAAATACCGAGTTCTTATAAATTCAACCAAAATAATCTAAAGAAAAGTGAAAAATAACCTCTTAGAACTTGAAAGTCATTGTACTAAAATACTACTAATAGTCTACAACAAGGGGATGCAACCCCAAGAAAACATAAATAATTAATATCTAAAAATGTCTGAGTCAGGAGGAAATAAACTAAGAAGTTAGAAGAATCCATGGTAGTCTGAAAGCGTTGGTTTACCCTTAAATTTTGAAATCAATAATCTTCTATCTGAGGTTTGTTAACAACCGTCTAAAGATGCCCTGTACTCAACAAAAAAAGTGCAAGTAAAGTAACAATACACAAAATAATAGTGTATTGGTAGGATCACACAACTATTCCAATAAGTAAAATATATACAGGTAACTACAACATAGTAAACCACACATATGAATAAAGAGAAATAATTAACTAGTTTATGCTTAACATATCAATTCCACAATATCAATCTCAAATATAATAATCAGCGATGGTCCTCTCATGAAACTCACACTCAATCTAAATATGTGTCAGAATATGACATCCAATCTAAATATGTGTTGAAATATGGCATCTGATTCTATTATGTGTCAAAATGTGACACTCAACCAATTATGTGTTGGAACGTGACACTTGATTCAATTATGTGTCCAAATGTGATACTCGATCCAATTATGTGTCAGAACGTGATACTCGATCCCACAACCACAATCACAATCAGAATTAGGTAGTCATTTTATTAGGTTCATTCTTTTATTTCCTATTCACATACATGTTGGTAATACTAACAATGTATTAAAAATCACACATAACACAAACGGGAAGTCAAACCATCACCTACCTCAAAATAAGCCTTGTAAATCTTTAATAAATTGAATTTTTTTTCTTGCCTTGGCTTTTTCTTGGTGTTAAACAAAAAGAATTACAAAGAATCAATGAATAATCACCTATAATACCCGAAGTATATCAAAATATTAATTTTTTGCCATTTTCATGATCATCTCCCCTAACTAGGGCATTTCCTTTCATTAATTTTAGGTCAAAACTTTTTCTAAGAGAATTCTCAAGATTCTAAGGTTTAGGAATAAAAATACAAGCTAGAGAAAAGATTAACTTACATTTATCTAAGAAACATGTGAAAACTGAAGGAAAATAACCCTAGGCAGAGACAGGTGGAAAATTGAAAGAAAATAGTCCTAGATCACTTCTGATCTGTCAAGAACAAAGTGAGAGACATAAAAATATTTGAGACTTTTCTGACTTACATTTACTACTGGCCTGCCATAACCGTCACTTCTCTTGCCATGATGGCCCATCCATAATGGGAATAATCTCTCCATGACGGGTTGTATTGAGTCATAAACTCAGGATTTACATTTCAAGTTTTTATTTTGCAACACACCCTCAAACTATGATGTTCTAAAATCAATCATTTGCATCAATATTAATTTCGAGAGTTCTACTCGCTCGAATTTTGATTCCATGAAGCAATACAAGCTCCTTATTGTCTTGGTTATCAATTCTAAACATCAAATTCATAATTTGGATTCCAAATCTCACCTGAGTCAAATTTCATCCAAGTTTGACCTACGCTCAAAATTTTGAAGTTACTACTCAGGAATGTTCTGGCCAAATTCTTTCTTTTTCGTTTATCTATAACAACGACGACATATCATTATAGTATGTACATGAGCTCCTCCTAATATGGGAGGTATAAAAATTGTTTCCTTTAAACCCTAGACTCAAGAAAAATATATGAAAGCAGGAAAAAAAGAAATAACAGGACTGAGGAAATTACGACAAAAAATGAAAGATAGCATGGTATCTATAATAAAATAATACTATAGTTGAAGTAGAAGAATAACTAATTGTAATAAAAATAGAATAACACGAATTACAAGTGTAATTTTATGACTAGAGCTGTCAATATAGGCCAGTCCTATTCAGTCCATTCAGAGAAGCCCTTACAGACTTGGAGCCTAATGGGTCAGGCGGGACTAGTCCATTATTTTGATAGGCCAAAAAATAGTCAGCCAACCTTTAATTATGTGTGCCATGGACTACACCGGTTCAACCTATTTTTTATAATTTAAATTCTAAATTTAAAATATTAAATAATACATAAATAAATTAATCTTAATAATACTTATTAAGTTTGGTTTCATGTAAAGATTTGATTGTACGACGTTAATTTTAAATCATTGTCATTTTTTATAAATATCTTGGATACAATCATACCAGAAAATAAGTTTTATATTTGAATTTTTGAACTTTGTAATATTTATATGTATGGTTTAAAACTCTAAGTTTGGACTCCTCTTGTTATTTTTTTAGTATTCTATTTTATTACAAGTTAGCCCAACCTATATTACTCAAGCCCTATAAACTACCAGACTTATCTGGATCGGGCTAAAAAAACTCTATGCTTAAATAGATTATAACAATATTAACCCAACAAAATCAAATCATGAGTTGAGTCGGACCAAGACAACATGCCTAGCCGTTATTGAATGCTCTTGTAAAACCCCCTAATTCATCCTACCTAGTCTGAGTAGATGCCAGAGAAAATTGAGAAAAATGACTCAGAAAAAGTCACTAGAAGAAACTATGAAGGGTCATCTACGGTGTCACGAACCAAACCTAGGGCCTAGACGCGACACGGCGAATGAGAAACCCAAAGGCAACCCAAACAAGCCTCTTAACATATCATTTGCACATCCTTGATTGCGGAAGCATAATTAAACAACGATCAAGTAACAAATAATTCTAAGGGAATAGGGGCTTATGACTCACTCTATGGGGATAGATAGGTGAATGAGATTTGCATGAATCACATAACAAGCAAGTACAAAGGGGAGGGTAAGTAGGACTCAAGATATGGGGAAATAGGGACTTAGGACTTTTATTTTTTCTCATCATTTATCAATAACATCAAATAACATCACATAAGGGATAGGGTCTAAGGGATAAATCTCCATAAAAGCTCAATATCTCAACATAGGTACATAGCATAGAATCCAACAACATCTCTAAGCATGAATAGGACGGGTCCAAGACATGTCCTGGGCTCACCCTCAAACTAGAAAGTAAAGTGAAATAAAGTCTTAACATAAGCAAGATAGAAACTAGATATTGACCCCGAACTAGAGGACTCACCACAAGAAAAATCTTCTATGATCCAAATGCTAGCCACGCGAAGGATATCAGGAGCGTCATTCCCTACATGGTTAGATCATGTAGGCAAAAAGTATGCATTAGTACTTTGAATGTACTAGTATGTGGGCATGCAATGCATAAAACATGAGTCATTAAACTAGTGAACAACATGATCATTTAGAACATCACTTTAATCGTAAAACATAAGATAATGAGGGACATAAGTTATCATGTAGAAGTAAAATAGTCATATTTTTTGGGAAAAACCTTGGATTTACATCAATAAAAGAACCATATAATATAAATGAAACTCTATAAATCATAATGAAAGACACCACACATACTTGGAAAGAATATAATATACCTTTATGAGAAATACCAATGATAATAACAAAGGACCATAACATATGGGAAGGAAGTCATGCAAGTTTTAGAGACAATGAGTTATATAACTTTAAGACACCCTTGGACATGACATAAAGGAACCATCATAATCATCCTAAGATGGATAACTTAGGACCGTAAGAAGAACTTAAACATATGTGAGAACAACCTTTAACCGACATAAACCATGTGAGCTAAACTATGGAGTCCTAATGTTTTCCCTACTCCGGGAGGAGGGGTAAGTAACTTGTCAAGGGGACCTCCTAAGATGCCTAAGTGGATCCACTAAAGCAAGTTATTAAGCATCCTCTACTAACAAGTGGTCTAGAAGACAACCTCTACTAACGATGACCCCTGTTTCCTACGGTGGCACGTAGTTATGGGACAATGGGATTCTACTAACGGTCTCTAGCCCTAGCTATGGGGAGTATCCGCATCTATCCCAAGGTCCTCTAGGTGCTTAGTGTGACTCTCATGGAATAACCAAATACATGAATCATAAATCATATAGTATAGAGAGGTATTCTACTAACCCATTCTAGAAGACTTTCAAACATAGATCATCATCATAAGGATAGCTCATAAATCTAGTTTATGCCTCTACTATTGGCCTATCATCATCTCATAATCTTCACTAGGTGGAGGACTCATACCTCAATAATTCATTCATTATAAACTCCATAAGACTAGTCCAAGTGGACATACAAACATAAGGATAATAATGACATACACAATTTGTATACGATAACATCATAAAGAGGCCTTTACACTAACATATAGCTTTCATAGGGTTTCAAAAAATTTCACAACGTACTTGATATACCTCATCCTCCATCACATTCATAAACTAGCATGCATATAGTGAAATCTTTTCATCATTTATAAGAAACTTCATCATTAAACCCTCATCATTAGAAATCATTCAAAATTAGAAGACTCAATATGAAAATTTGGTGGGCTCATGCATGTAACTTTAAATCATATAAATAAAAAATATATCCATGGGAAAAGTAAAATTAATTCATTTGAAAGTCATTCAAACCAACCCACCAATATTGTAGTAAAACCCCCAATTTGGGTATCATGAAACAATCCAGAAATCCATAATATTTCAAAGTCTTTCAAGATTTCAGGACATGCAAAGCTTTAGTATTATATCCATAACATATTCTCATTTCTTAGTCGGAGCCCATGCATCAATAGATTGATAACGAATAAATTTCATACATATTTCATGCAATAAAGTGATAATAGAAGTTACCCATAGTGAATTAGTCATTAAATCAAAAATATTTATGGAAATAGTTTTGGGACTCCATGGGTGGAAGGACCCATGGATGAAATACCCACATACCTCAAAGTTTTGCAATAGATAGAGGAAACTTGATGAGACTTGGAGGACTTCACTTGGATTCTTGAATTCCAACAAGAGTTCTTGAAAATCTTAAGATTGGTTGGAGGATTTGGGAAGGTTAGCAAGGATTTTTTAGAGAGTTTTTGTGAGTTAGGGCTTGAAACATGAGGATTCCCGTATATATAGGAATTGGGTTATTACCAAATTGCCCTTAAATTTAAGAACTTTTCGAACTAGGGCGCGACAGGTCCGTGGTAAAGACTTGTCGCAGAGTAGTTATTTTTTGCTCAAAATTCAATTCTCCCCTGATTTGGCCTAGGAAATGAATTGAGACTATTTTTACACTAGTGGGCGATAAGTCCACGACTCGGACTGGTCACACACTTTTCTAGTTAAGCCTGAATCACCTGAAAAATTATTTTTCACTACGAATCATCTAAAAATATAAGACCACTCCTTTCCTATACAATCTTACCCCCTAAAACTGAATATGAAGTCGGACTCACAAAATCATGCATGGATTTTAAGATATTAAAAAATTACACTCATAAGGAAAATTCTTTTTAGGCACGCGAGAGGTGTTACATACGGCCCGTAGATTGATCTATGAATCATAGATGAGACCTCATAGATGTCCCTGTGACTTAGTAAATGTTTTCTAAGTTTGAGACCCATGTATGAGACATTATACAGACCGTACATTATTCTATGACTCGTAGAATATGTTTTGGGGGTTGATGATTTATAAAATAACTTTTTGGACCTTGAATGATGAGTTACCAGAATGGCCCATGGTTTGGTTTACGACCCGTAGATAGGGGTTCGTGGAACTCTATGTCCAATTTTTAGTAACACACATTTTGGGCACTCCTATCTACGAGGGGTCACTTATGGCAAGTGAGTGGAATTACGGTCCGTAGATGGGGTCTCGTGGTTCCACTCGTTAATTTTTAAGAGGGGTATTTCCATCCTTTCCTATCATTTTTTAATTAAAATTTATGATGTTTTGGACTTATTTTAGGTCCTTTATCAGTACCCTAGGTGTATTATTCCTCATTATACACTTAGAATTTTTTAGAGCATCGAAGAAGGGAGAAAAGCGAGGATTTCGAGTTCAAGATTGAGGATCGTCAGAGAGGTGATTATGCATCATAATCATGGGTATGTAAGGCTTCCTAAAGCATAGGAATGTGTCCGTCCACGTGCCCTTTTGGCTACTTGAGTCGAGTTTATTTATAATAATTGAGTATGGAAAGTCCTATGATCCTAATTTTGAATTACTTACAACTATTTTGAGTCTTTATACATATTATGAATGAGTCAATGAGATACATGTTGGTCATATGAAATTGGAATATAAAAATTTTCATTCAGTACTATGAACTTTTAATTGCATCATTTGATATAGTCCTTATTGTATTGATTGGATTGAGATCATGATTGTGATTGTCTAAGTTGAACAATTTAAGCATGGCTAAGCATGATGAGAATATTATCAGTATATGTGCATATATAATGAGCATCTTACTTATTTTTTATGATGATCTTGATTGAGTAGAGTCTAAATTACCATTTGAGTTTGAGTTTGAGTCTTGATCATATGCATGATTGATCATCCTGATTGGTTAAGTTGTTGAGTGATTGAGTTGAGTTGATTAGAGAAAATTTAAAGAGATAAGATTTGAGTTGATTGGCATGAGCATGTTTTAGTTTTGGGAGGAGTATTGAGAACTGATATTGGAGTGAGTAGGTAACTACTCCAACCCATAAACTACGTTTCCAGCATAGGATAGTTGCACTATTAATTTGGGCGACTCATGTCCCAAAAAGATGGACATTTATTTTGGATCTAAGAGAGAGTTGATCGTCCTTTAACTTGATAAGTTTTGGACGGGCGTGGCAATGACGTTGCCTTTGTTATATATCACAAAACTAAAGGTGGTGAGATTAGATGTCAGTTAAGAGAAACTCCTAAGGAACACCTGATTGAGCATATAATGTTTTCAAAATATTGAATCTATTTTCAAAGCATGGTTTTAAACTTAACTTACATGTTCATTGAGTTGAGTTATGAGATATTGAGTTGAGTTGAGTGATTGAGTTGATCCTTTACTGTTGTCTTGAGCTATTTTACATACCAGTATATTCTCTGTACTGATGTCCATTTGGGCCTGCATCATTATTGATTTAGACAGGTGATATAGGTCTTTAACTAACGCATCATTGAGGTCCAGCTTCTTGATTCCAGATTGATGAGCCCTCCTTGCTATTCAGAGGAACCTTTTTAGTTTTTATTGAGTACTTACTTTTTTTTATTTCTTTGATTGGGGTAGCCATGGCCTATCATGGTACCATCTAGACTGTAAGATAGAGGCTTTATGGATATTGAGTAGAGGATTGTTGATTGTTATTTATTTTCCAAACTTGATCAGTAGAAACCTTTATTAAAATAGAGTTTTATTTATCTAAATGATGGTTCTTCTGAGTATTCTTCCGCTGCTGAGTATGATGTGATGATGAGGCCAAGTGGTTCTCTTGAAAAATCAACAATGGTTCTTAAAGTGCTAGCTACGCCAAGGGTACCCTCCTGGGGCGTGACAAACTTGGTATTAGAGTACAGAGTTCAAGTGTCCTAGGGAGTCTATGAAGTCGTGTCTAGTAGAGTCTTGTTTATGGGTGTTTTGTGCACCACACTTTATAAGCAGGAAGCTATGGGACATTATGAATGGTTACACCTCTTTTGTATTCTGAGTTCGTGTGATAGAGTTTTACTCTATAAAAGCTCTTTTCTAATTTATGTGTTATGCGTTTATAGATCATGCCTCCTAATTGTACTGCCACCCAAAGAGATTCCAGTTGACAATATTGAGAATCCCTAACTAGAGGTTCCAACTCATATGAAGACGGGGGGTCGAGGTCGACCAGCTAGAGCTACCGGGGTTCCATAGGCACCTACTGCTCCACTTTCTCCTACTATAGAGGCAAATTTTAAAGGAGCTATTACTATGCTCACCTAGTTGGTAGCCACCCAAAGTGGGAATCGGAGTTCATAGAATCCTAGTTTTAGCTCCCAAGAGCCAATTGTTGCAACCAGATTTAGAGATTTTCTGAGGATGAACCCACCAGTTTTCACAAGGTCTAAGGTTGGGGAGGACCCCCAGAACTTCATTGATTAGATATGGAAAGTCCTAAAAGCCATGCATGTGACTGAGATTGAAGGAGTTGAACTTTCTTCTTATCAGCTTGTCTGGTATAACCAATGGTAAAAGGGTTGAGGTGAGGATGCTGAGCTTGTTGAGTGGACTGAATTTGAGAGTGCCTTACTTGATCACTTCTTTCACCAGGAGTTGAGGGAGGCAAAGATTGAAGAGTTCGTGAACTTGAAGCTAGAGGGCTAGACTGTCAAAGAGTACAACCTAAAGTTTATCCAGTTATACAAGTATGCCCCAAATATGGTCCAAGACATGAGAGAAAGAATAAGGAAGTTAATATCTGGCGGTAAACATGTAAAGAAGGAGTGTAAAGCAACATTGTCTATACCAAACATGGACATCTCTAGGCTTATGGTCTATGCACAACAACTTAAGGAGGATAAGAAGAGAGATAGAGAGGAACATTTGAGCAAGAAGTCTAAGTCAACAGTGCATAAGCTTAGCCAATCTAAGTAGAGTAAGGGAGACAAGTCTTACTTTCAAAATAGGTCTTCAAGTTATGCACCATTATCCGTGAGTGCACCAACTCCGAATAACAGGTATGACTAGAAGTCCCAATGTCAACAAGACCTAGAGCACAGGTCCCCAGTCTCAGACTAGTGTGACCCTTGGTTCTAGGAGAAATCCACTTTGTGGAAAATGTGGCAAAATGCATTTGGGATAGTACAGAGAGGGAGGAAATAGTTGTTTCAAGCGTGGCCAGATAGGTCACTTCCAGAGAGAGTGTTCGATGTGGGGAAATCAGGCCCAGTCTTCTACTACAGCACCACCAGCCAAAGGTAATCAGAGAGGCGTTGCACTAGGGACAGGTGATGGAATAAACCGTCTGTATGTGATGGGGAACGGACAGGACTAAGAGGCTGCACCAGATGTTGTGACGGGTATGCTTCGAGTTTTTACCTTTGATTGTTATGTGTTGATTGATCTGGATACAACTCTGTCATTTGTGACACCATATGTGGTCAATAGATTTGAGATTTTTCCTCAGTATTTTCTTGAGTCCTTTGTTGTTTCTACTCCGATTGGTGAGTTTATTCTAGCCGAGAAAGTTTATAGAAATTGTGTAGTATCCATCTATCATAAGATACTCTTGATGATTTTATAGAGTTAGGATGGTTGATTTTGACATAATCCTTGGCATGGATTGCCTTCATGCCTGCTATGCCGCTATTAATTATAGGACCTAAATCATTAAATTCTAATTTTTGAGTAAATTGATCCTAGAGTAGAAGGGAAAATTTGTTGCGCCTAAGGGTAAGTTTATTCCCTACCTTAAGGCCAAAAAACTAATCTCTAAAGTTTATTTACTACCTTAAGGACAAAAAACTAATCTCTAAGGGATGTATCTATCACCTTGTTCGAGTTAAGTCTAGCGATGCTGAGCTTCCTACCCTTGAGTCTATTTCAATTGTAAATGAGTTTCCTAAAGTGTTTTCTGAGGATCTACCTGGAGTCCCTCCTGATAGGGAGATTGAATTCAGAATTAATGTTCTTCCTAACACCCAACCTATCTCTATTCTGTCATATAGAATGGCCCCCGCTGAGTTGAAAGATTTGCCAGAGAAGGGCTTTATTAGGTTGAGTATTTCTCCATGGGGTGCTCTTGTTCTATTCATAAGAAAGAAGGATGGTTCCCTCAGAATGAATCTGACTATTACCAATTGAATAAGGTGACAATCAAGAATAAGTATCCCCCTCTGACGATCAACAATTTGTTTGACCAACTTCAGGGTGCCACTGTTTTCTCCAAGATAGACCTCAGATCAGGCTATCACCAATTGAAAGTAAGAGAATGAGACATCTCAAAGACATCTTTTTGAACCCAATATGATCACTTTGAGTTTTTGGTAATGCCCTTTGGGTTGACAAATGCACCTATAGCCTTTATGGACTAGATGAACCAAGTATTCAGATAGTACCTTAATATGTTCAAGATTGTGTTCATCGATGATATTTTGGTGTATTCTAGAGATGAGGAGGAACATGCTAACTACCTTAGAATCATTTTGCAGACGCTCAAGGATAATGAATTATATGCAAAATTTTCAAAGTGTGAATTTTGGCTCAAGTGTGTGGCTTTTCTAGGCCATATTATCTCGAGCGATGGCATTCGAGTGGACACTCAAAAAATTGAAGTGGCTAAGAACTAGCCTAGACCAACCTCTCCGACTGACATAAGGATCTTCTTAAGTTTGGCAGGCTACTATTGTAGATTTGTTGATAAGTTTTCTTCCATATCCGTACTGTTTACTAGAATAACTCAAAAGAAGGTCAAGTTCCAATGGTCCAATGAGAATGAGAGGAGTTTCCAAGAGTTGAAAACAAGGTTTACCACTGCCCCAATGTTAACCTTGCCTGAAGGAACTGATCGATTTGTCATTTATTGCAATGCCTCGAGAGTGGGATTGGAATATGTATTGATGCAGAAACGTAAAGTTATTTTTTATGCTTCTAGACAACTCAAGGTGCATGAGAAGAATTATCTCACACATGACTTAGAATTAGTAGCGGTGGTGTTTGCTCTCATGCTATGGCACCACTACTTATATGGAGCTCATGTTTATATCTTTATAGACCATTAGAGTCTGCAATATGTCTTCACCTAGAAAGAGCTTAACTTGAGGCAGAGGAGATGGCTTGAGTTGCTTAAGGATTATGACATGATCATCCTCTACCATCCAGGTAAAGCTAACGTAGTTGTTGATGCTCTTAGCAGGTTGTCCATGGGAAGTACCTCCCATGTCAAAGAGGAGAAAAAGGAACTAGCTAAAGAGGTTCACAAATTGACACAATTGAGAGTTCACTTGGATGAATTTGGTGAAGGTGGAGTTCTTGTACATAATGGGTATGCATCATCTCTAGTAATGGAGGTGAAGGAGAAGTAAGACTAAGACCCTATCTTACTGCAATTGAAGGCAAATGTGTATAAGCAGAAAGTGATGGCTTTTGTCAAAAGGGGAGATAGGGTATTGAGATACCAAAGTAGATTTTGTGTTCCAGATGTTGATGGTATTCGAGAAAGGATCATGGCAGAAGCTCACAATTCTAAATATTCAATACATCCAGGCTTGACTAAGATGTACCATGACTTGAGAGAAGTCTACTGGTAGAGTGGAATAAAAACAGACATTGTTGAGTTCATTTCTAAGTGCCTAAACTGCGAATAAGTAAAAGTTGAGCGACAAAGGCCATGTGGAGTAGCCTAGAATTTTAAGATTCCAAAATGGAAGTGGGACATGATTAACATGGACTTTGTCATAGTCTTACCGAGGTCCCTTAGACAGCATGATTTGATTTGGATGATAGTTGACAGGATGAAAATATTTGCGCACTTCTTGGTAGTAAAGGTGACTGACACCGCAGAGGATTATGCCTGATTGTATATAAGAGAGATTGTTAGACTGTATGGAGTTCTCTTGACTATCATCTCGGATAGAGGAGCTCAATTCACTACTCAGTTTTAGAGATCCTTCCAGAATGACTTGGGTTCGAAGGTGAATCGTAGAACTGCTTTCCACCCACAAACCGGTGGCCAGCCAAAGAGCACAATTCAAATCTTGGAAGATATGTTGAGATTTTGCGTCATCGACTTCAAAAGTAATTGGGATAACCATTTATCTCTTATTGAGTTTTTCTACAATAACAACTTTCATTCGAGTATTTAGATGGCCCCATACGAGGCACTTTATGGTAAGAGATGTAAATCACCAATTGGTTGGTTTGAAGTAGGTGAGGCAGAGTTGATTGGGCCAGACTTGGTTTACAGACTTGGTTTACCAACCCATGGATAAAGTGAAGACCATCCAAGAAAGATTGAAGACTACATAGAGTCGACAAAAATCCTACACTAATATTAGGAGAAGAGACTTAGAGTTTGAGGTCAATGATTGGGTATATTTGAATGTTTTACCTATGAAGGGTGTGATGCGATTCGGGAAAAAAGGGAATTTGAGTCTTAGGTACATTGGTCCTTATCAGATTGTAAAGAGGGTGGGAAATATAGCCTATGAGTTGGAGTTACAACCAGAGTTAGCAGCTATCCACCTAGTCTTTCACATCTCTATGCTTAGGAAGAGTTTGGGATACCCGCAGTTAGTTGTTCCTATTGAGATTATTGAAGTAAGGATAGCTTGAGTTATGAATAAATCCTTTTTCAAATCCTTGATCGTCAGGTTCGTAAGTTGAGGACCACAGAGATTGCATTTGTCAAGGTGTTGTGGAGAAATTAGTTTGTAAATGAAGCTAATTGGGAGTCTAAAGAAGATCTGAAGGCTAAATATCTGCATTTATTCCTACTTGTTGATGATGAGAGACTTGATGGTAATGATTCGTTCCTATTCTTTGAGTTCCTTGCTATTCTGAGTTTGAATGACGATAGAGTCATAGAGTCCGATTGATAATTGGTTTGATTTGTTAATTGATCACTTTCTTGACTGCTTAATTGATTGATTGTATGAGTGATTTGTGCACTATTTTATTGGTAGAGTTAATGAAAGGATTTGTGCCTTGACTAGGTTCCTAGATTACTCTTCATTCTAGAGCGAATGATCTAAAGGGGGAGATAATGTAACACCTTTTAATTCATCTTACCTAGTTTGAGTAGATTCTAGAGAAAAATGACTCAGAAAAAGTCACTGGAAGAAACCATGAAGGATCATCTACGGCCTGTAGAGTGATCAACAACCTATAGATGAGGCCTCATAGATGCTCTTACGACTTGGTAATTTTTTCTTAAGTTTAAGGCCCATATACGAGATATTATACGAACAGTACATTATTCTACGACCCGTAGAATATGTTTTGTGGGTTGATGATTTAAAAATCAACTTTTTTGGATTTTGAATGACAAGCTACCAGAACAACCCGTAGATAGGGGTTTGTAGAACCCTATTTCCAATTTCGAGTAATCCAAATTTTGGGCAGTCCCATCTACGACGGGTCACTTATAGCACGTAGACGGGGTCTCGTGGTTCCACTCGATAATTTTTAAGAGGGATATTTTCCTACTCTTTTTAATAAAAACCTACGATATTTTGGACTTATTTTAGGTCATTTATTAGTACCCTAGGTGTATTATTCCTTATTATACACTAAGAATTCTTGAGAGCATCGAAGAAGGGAGAAAAGCAAGGGTTTCGAGTTCAAGCTTGAGGATCGTCATAGAGGTGATTGTTCATCATAATCCCAAGTATGTAAGGCTTCCAAAAGCAAAGGATTGAGTCTATCCACATGCACTTTCGTCTACTTGAGTTAAGTTTATGTATAAGAATTGAGTATGGAAAATCCCAAGATCCTAATTTTTGAATTACTTGCAATTATTTTGAGTCTTTATGTATATTTATGAATGAGTCAATGAGATACATGTTGGTCATATGAAATTAGATTATAAAAATTTGCATTCAGTACTATGAACTTTAAGTTGCATCATTCGATATAATCCTTGTTACATTGATTAGATTGAGACAATGATTGTGATTGTCTGAGTTGAGCAATTTGAGAACGACTGAGTATGAGAAGCATATTATCTATATATGTCATATCTAATGAGCATCTTACTTATTTTATGTGATTATTGAGTAGAGTCTAAATGATCGTTTGAGTTTGAGTTAGAGTCTTGGTCGTATGCATGATTGATCATCATGATTGGTTGAGTTGTTGAATAATTGAGTTGAGTTGATTGGAGAAAATCCAAAGAGATAAGATTTGAGTTGATTGGCATGAGCATGTTTTAGTCTTGGGAGGGGTATTGAGCACCAATATGGAATGAAAGCAAGTAGGTAACTACTCTAACCCATAAACTACATTGCCAACGTAGTATAGTTGCACTGTTAATTTCGGGTGACTCATGACCCAAAAAGATGGACATTTATTTTGGATCCAAGAGAGAGTTGATCATTCTTTACCTTGACAAGTTTTGGACAGGTATGGCAACAACGTCGCTTTCGTTATGCATTACCAAACTAAAGGTGGTGGGATTGGATGTCAGTTAAGAGAAACTTCCAAGCAACACCTGATTGAGCATATAATGTTTTAAACTGAGTTGCAAAATATTGAGTCTATTTTCAAAGCATGGTTTTTAACTTTAAACTTGCATGTTCATTGAATTGTGTTATGAGTTGTTGAGTTGATCTTTGAGTCAAGTTGACTGATTGAGTTGAGACTTCACTTTTTTCTTGAGCTATTTTACATATCAGTATATTTCATGTACTAATGTCCATTTGGACTTGCATCATTAATGATGCAGATATAGGTGATAGAGGACTTCAGCCAACGTATCGTTGAGGTCCAGCTTCTTGATTCCAGATTGATGAGCCCTCCTTGCTATTCAGAGGAGCCTTTTTAGTTTTCATTGATTACTTACTTTTTTTTTATTTCTTTGATTGGGGTAGCCATGGCATGTCATGTTACCATCTAGATTGTCAGATAGAGGCTTCATGGACATTGAGTAGAGGATTGTCAATTTTTATTTATTTTCCAAACTTGATCATTGGAAACCTTTATTATAATAGAGTTTTATTTATCTAAATTATGGGTTTTTTAAGTATTATTCCACTGCTAAGTATGATGTAACGATGAGGCCAGGTGGTTCTCTTGAAAAATTAACAATGGTTCTTCAAGTGTCGATCACGCTAAGGGTACTGTCCCGGGGCGTGACAAGCTATTAGCTACGACTAGCATATGGAAGGATAAGTGAGACAATACTCAACTACTTAATAACCTTCTGTCACAGACTTAAAACCTTCACTAAGAATCCCGTGCAACACTTATCAATTTGCTCACGAATCATTCATGATCTTTCAAATACAAGTAAGCCTATTCAACTCGATCACTAAAGGAAATGCTAGATTAAGAAGACAAGAGAGCATTGTGAGAAAGAAGGCTTGTATTACACTTGGAGAATGCTTTACAATTTCTGGATGGTTTGCAAATGGAATGACCCCCTCTATTTATACTACCTCCTAGTGGTCAAAGTCAAGTAAATATTTACATACAAGTCCCTCACTATTTATGTTTTAGTCCCTAAACTAGAATTCTCCATAAAAGTCTAAAGAATTCTAAGGACTACAAGATTTCTCTTCAAGGTTCTAGAGTCTTTCGTAAACCACTCTAAGACTCAAGTTCCTTCCCCCTTCTATAATATCAAGTAGAGGTTCAAGACATTCTCCCCCACCTGATGTGGTGACGACCGCGACACACTGTTGCTACTGTAAGAACTCCCGCACTTTATCCCTGAACTACCACAAGTCTTTATATTTCTCCCATGTGGCTTCCTTTGTGATTAACCCTTCCAGTGCACAAGGAAAATGGTCGTAGAAAGTTATCCCCTTTTCCGCTTGTTCTGGTAGTCTATGATGGCGTTAATGTCCTGGTCATGCGAGGCGGTGATTGTGATAGGTGACCAACTCGACTGTCCATGGCTTGGGTCATCTTTGTCCTCATGGTACGGCTTTAGGAGGCTAGCATGGAAGATAGGATGAACTTTTAAAGATGGTGGTAGCTCCAGTGTATATGAGATCTAGTCCACCTTGGCAATGATCCTGAATGGGCCCTCGTACTTTCGCACCAAGTCTTGATGCACGCCTCGTTGTGCCTTGAATTGTCTTGGGTTGAACTTTACCAAGACCAAGTCTCCAACCCTATAATCCATGGGGAGATGTTTGCGGTCGACAAACTTCTTCATCTTTTTGGCCTCCTTGTCCAAGTATGACTTGGTGGTATCTAGCTGCGCTTCAAAGCCCTTGTCCATGTGATATGCCCCTAAAATCTTGCCCTCAAACGTGACCGATAGTGAATATGGAGTTTGGGGTTGTTGTCTTGTGGCTAATTCAAACGATGTCTTCCCGATGGTTTTGCTCCTTCGCAAGTTATATAAGAATTAGGCTACATCAAGAAACTTTTCCCAATCCTTCTGATGAGAGCTCATAAAGTGCCTATGATAGCACTCCAATAAGGAATTGACCCTCTCTGTTTGGTCGTCCTTCTGTGGGTCGAAACTGGTGGATAAATGTAACTCCATGCCAAGAATCTCGAACAACTCCCTCTAGAAGTTTCTAGTGAAACACGGGTTGCAATCACTGATGATATGCCTCGGAAGCCCCCAATACTTTACCACATTCCTGAGGAATAGTTGGGCAGCCTCCTTAGCAGTACATCCTGCTGTGGCGGGCATGAAGCTAGCATATTTTGAGAATTGATCCACCACAACCATTATTGTGTCGTACCCTTCTAACTTTGGAAGGCAAGTGATAAAGTTCGTAGTAGTGCTCTCCTATGGGGGTTCTGCTATTGTCAATGGCTCCAGGAGTCCTCCAGGTTGGTGTTGCTCTATCTTGTCTTGCTGACACACAATACAAGTCTGCACCTAACACTTCATATCATTCTGCATGTGTGGCCAATAGTATACTACCTCAATGAGAGATCTCATGTGATGCTGCCTAGGATGCCTGGACCATAGATTATCATGACTCTCCTTCATGATTTTCCGCCTAATGTTCCCATGCTTCGACACATAGACTCTCCATCCGGTGGTAAGCAAGAGACTGTCTTCTATCTAGAAGCGCCTAGTCTTGCCTTGTGATGCCAACTCCATGAGTTTCTTCGCTTTTGGATCGTGCCGCAAGCCCTACCTGATAACACCGCGGATGTCACAATGGGCTATAGTGATAGCAGCTAAATCAGCCTTCCTGCTTAAGGTATCTGCCATGACGTTGCCCTTGCTTGGTTTGTACTCCAACTCGTAGTCAAATTTGGCCAAGAAATCCTGCCACCTAGCTTGCTTCATCGTAAGCTTCTTTTGCAACTAAAAGTATATAGTGGCGACATTGTCAGTCTTGACCACGAACTTGGACCCAAGTAAGTAGTGCCTCTACATATGCAGGCAATGCACAATAGCAGTCATCTCTTTCTCCTGCACGGTGTACCATTGTTCAGTCTCATTTAGCTTACGACTCTCGAATGCAATAGGGTGTTTATCCTGCATTAGCACACCCTCAATGGCATAGTCTAAGGCATTGGTATGCACCTCAAATATTTTGGAGAAATCTAGCAGTGCTAGGACCGACTCCTCTGACACGACAACCTTCAAACCTTCAAACGCCTTTCAGCACTCCTCACTCCAAACCCACAACTTATTTTTCTTCAATAACTCAGTTAGTGGAGCAGCTTTTGGCGAAGTAGCCACCTATGAACTGTCAATAGTAGTTGGCAAGTCCAAGGAATGATCTTATCTCCGTAACCTTCGTGGGTATCTCCCATTCCTTGATGGCTCACACCTTGGCTTCATCCATGCGCAGCTGGCCTTGACTTATGATATGTCCCAGGAAGTGCACTTCATGTTGAGCAAATTCACACTTCTCCTGCTTGATGAATAACTCATTCTCCCGCAGGACTTGGAACACTTTCTTCAAATATTGCACATGTTCCTCCAAGGTGTTACTATAAATGACTATGTCATCCAGGTACACCACCACAAAATCATCCAAGTAAGGATGAAAGATCTTGTTTATCAAATTGCAGAAGGTGTCAGGTGCATTGGTTAAGACAAAAGGCATCACCAATCACTCGTATGCTTCATACCTCATCACGTTTGTTGTCTTTGGATCATCCTCTTCTGCTATCCACACCTAGTAATAGCCCTTTCGGAGATCCAACTTGGTGAAATATTTTTCCTGCCCAAGTATATCAAATAGGTCAGCGATAAGCGAGATGGGGTACTTATTCTTCACAGTCACTTTGTTGAGAGCCTAATAGTCTATGGAAAGGCGCAAGGATCCATTCTTATTCTTCTGAAATAACACTGGTGCTCCAAAGTGTGTCTTGGATGGACGAATGTGGCCAACCTTGAGAAGCTCCTTCAACTGCTTCTTTAGCTCCTCTAATTCTGGTGGTGCCATTCGATATGGTGGATAGACAGGTGGCTTAGTTCCTGACTCCAACTCAATCTTTTGATCTACCTCCCACCTTAGAGGCAAGTGTCTCGGTAGCTCATCGAGAATCACATCTTTATTTTCTTCGAGCACTTTCTCTATGCATGCCGACAAGGTCTCCTTGGCGCCATCTTCTTCACCCAAACTTGTGATGGTGGCCAAGTATGTTGGATCCCCCTTCTTAAGGCCCTTTACAATTTGCATGGACGATAAGTGTGCTAGGCCTTGCGACCTTGACACTTCGACTAGAGGCACCATGCAGGACCCTTCCCATTCCATGACTAGTAGTCGCTGGAGGTAGGGGTGTTGCTCCTTGCCTTTGCTACGATCTCCCCCACCTTTGGCATGGTTTATTCTTTGCTTCTTTTTCCTTGCCTTTGTCATGCTTGAAGTTGGTCAAGGCCTCCACCTGAGTGATGGCCTCATCTATGGTGGTCACTTACCTACGTTCCAAATCTTTCCTAGTCTAATTCTATAGGTCGTCCATGCAGTGGAACATCATGTCATCTTCCGTGAGGTTAGGAATCTAAAACATGAGGGTTGTGAATTCCTTCATGTAGGCCCTTGTGCTCCCTTTCTGCTTCAACTCCCTAAACTTGCATTTTGCCTCATAAATGACATTGTTGGAAAAAAGGCCTTCTTGAATTTGTTGCGGAACTTCTCCCAAGTGGTGATGGTGCATAGAATTTTCCCTATTTCTAAATCCTTCCTCTTCCATCACAACATTTCCATCTCCGTCAAGTATAGCACGACTGTGTTGATCTTTCTTTCATCGCTCTTCACCTTGTTGCACTTGAAGTAGTTCTCCAAGTGCCACAAGAAATTCTCCACCTCTTGTGTATCACGAGAACCTTTAAACACAAGTGTCTTAAGAGCCTCGATCCGGGCCTCCCTTTTTCTCTAGCCGACGCAGCATATCTCCCCTCCTCTAGACCTTCCTCAAGTGCATTCACTTTAGCACTCATGGCCTCCATCCTGCTCAGTGCGTCCATGAGTTGGCACTCCAAGGAAGTGATGGTTTTTTTCACCTCGTACTCAGCAACCTTACATCCGTCCAACTCCTTCTGGATGTTATCACTTTCATTAAGGGTAAACTCCTCCAGGGTATTGAACTTGTCATCGAACTAGTTCAAGCGCTGGTCAAGGATCTCCACCACTTGTCGGGCATCATCCACTCTAGCAACCCACTTCATATTGGGTGTGACGTTCACGGGTTCCTCACCACGTTCGTTATCACTCACTTCAGTGTTCGATAGTGAGTAGGATGTAATGGCATCACTTGGTGTCGGCTCGATCGGTAACTCCTCATTCCTTTTAGAGTTTTTCTTCCCCTTGCATGACTTCTTGCCAACATCCAACCTAACGTTGGCGGCATTGGTGGCGTCAAAGTCTCCCTCAGTTGTCATGTTTCCCTTATTAGAATATGCTCTGATACCACGTTGTCACAGACTTAGAACCTTCGCTAAGACTCCCATGCAGCACTTGTCAATTTGTTTACGAATCTTTCACGATCTTACAAATACAAGTAAGCCTATTCAACTCGATCGCTAAAGAAAATGTGAGATTAAGAAGACAAGAGAGCTTTGTGAGAAAGAAGACTTATATTACACTTGAAGAATGCTTTACAATTTCTGGATGGTTTGCAAATGAAATGACCCCCTCTATTTATACTACCTCTTAGGGTCAAAGTGTAATAAATATTTACATACAAGTCTCTCACTATTTACACTTTATTCCCTAGTCTAGAATTCTCCACACAAGTCTAAAGAACTCCAGGGACTACAAGATTTCTCTACATTATTTTAGAGTCTTCCGTAAACGACTCTAAGACTCTAGTTCCTTCCTCCTTCTACAAGATCAAGTGGCAGGTCATGACACTTCTATCTTAATCAGTTTCCTCTATAACCTCTTATTTAAGGTCATGTACTCAATACGTTGACATGTCATGTCTTATCTAATTAGCTTTTCCCATTACTTTTTTGGGTTATTTCTATCTCTCATGAAATCATCTATAGCCAACCTCTATATATGTTTATTAGGAGAACATTTACGTCACATATTTGAATATAAAATATTATACTACTCTATACTACATTCGATTTAGTCAATACTTGTGTACATCTTTTATATGTAGTTTTACACTTCTATATACACTTCTATATCTATGTATAATTCTTTTATACCTTGATATAATATTGTAGACCTGTCATTTGTATAGTTGACTGTGTTTCTCCGTATGTGCTAACTTTTCTAAAGCTTCTTTGCTACTAGTATCTCATTTGTAGTTTTGTTTTGAAGTGCTTGAAGTCATTATTATTGTCAACTTACCTATTTTCTGTACGTTCAATACAAAATAAACAAATACTTGGTCATAAATTTCCCCATCTCATTTATTTTACATTTTCTCGTCGTTAATATAAAAATATATAAATCTTCCTATGTTACGGCAAAGTAAATTTAATTTGTTTCCAAATATTCGGTAGTAATTAAAAAATAATTTCTTATTTATTTTCATATCGATGCTCACTATTTCAATATGTTAACTATTAATCAAATAATCCTTGTTTGGGTGGTTGTTACCTTTTGTATTGTCCATATTGTTAGTTTAAATACAATGTTTGTTGTAATTGTTATTTAAATTTTATTTCTTGCATTATATATCTAACTTCAACGATAAAAAGACTAATTTTATATAATGACTAATTTAGTGTGTTCGCGTCTCTACCTTAATATTTTATTCTCATTTTGTTTAACCTACCTTTTCGTAGTAGATCTACCATGTAGTCTATTTTTCTTATAGATTTATCATTCAAATTATGAGAGAAGTACTAATAACACCATCAAACTTGGCACAAATTATTAGTTTCGTCCTAAAACTATTGATAGGCTTAAAAACATCCCTCAACTTGGCGAAGTAAGCTTAAATACACCCTCGAACTTGACACGAATTATTAGTTTCGTCCCTAAACTATTGATAGACTTAAAAACACCTCTCAACTTGGCGAGTTATGCTTAGATACACCTCTCCCATGCCACATGACATAACAAGTGAGTACAATTTATTTAAAACGCATGAAAGGTTAAAAAATATCCTTCTTCTTCCCATTTAACCTTTACTCCACTAATGGTGACCTCAAAGCATGATCTATTTTTTTTTCATTATCATTTTTAACTGCTTGATTCTCTTTCTTTTCCTATTTTGTTTATGATTATTTTTTGTCAATGTAGACTTCCAGCAACGTAAAAAATTTCATGGTCGGATGACAATCTTGTACGAAGATTTTGGGATTATAAAAATATGGCAACAAATGAAGCTCTACAAATTTTCAAATGAAAATTCAATAAGTTACAGAAATATGAAAGTGAGGGGTGCTTTTAAGCCTATCAATAGTTTAGGGACAAAACTAATAATTCGTGTCAAGTTCGAGGGTGTATTTAAGCTTACTTCGCCAAGTTGAGGGGTGTTTTTAAGTCTATCAATAGTTTATGGACAAAACTAATAATTTGTGTCAAGTTCAAGGGTGTATTAAACTTAATCGCCAAGTGGAGAGATGCTTTTAAGCCTATCGATAGTTTAGGAACAAAACTAATAATTCGTGTCAAATTCAGGGATGTTTTTAGTACTTTTCTTTTCAAATTATTAATGTGTGAGATTAGATAACAACAAAGAACAATATAATCTATCCAAATTATATTGGTTAAAACATTAAATACAACACAATACTTTATAATATAATACATCATTAAACAATATGTGACCACCATCCAAACAAAGTGTAAGATATTGAGAGATAAATGAAAATAAATAAATTGGTTCTTTCTGAAAGAGATGTTTTTTCCTTTAGAGGAATGAGGTGGAAAAAGAAAAGGAAAAGAAGAAATTGATCCTTTGTGATTTCTTGCATTCGCATCAACCAACATTACGCAACCATCGCCCATATCTCATTGATTGTGACATTGTAACGAAATTCATCAATCTTCATAAACCCATAATCATCATTATGGATGCAACATTATTATAAACAAACAAATGATCCTCTTGTATAAACACAATATTCAAAATTGTAAAGTTTTTTACCTTCTTAATTGTGTACGTGGGAAATTTTGGGCAGCAAATTTGCAATTCTCCTGCTTTTG
This sequence comes from Solanum aculeatissimum, assembly GCA_038996855.1. Classification (NCBI taxonomy): domain Eukaryota; kingdom Viridiplantae; phylum Streptophyta; class Magnoliopsida; order Solanales; family Solanaceae; genus Solanum; species Solanum aculeatissimum. The sequence continues at coordinate 26,914 of JBCEWC010002689.1, forward strand.
ATCATGCATCTAATGCTTTGTGGAATGGGGTTTCCTTAGAAAGGGTAAAAAATTCTGCATTATCAAGTTCTTGGATTTCTCTATTATTTTCTTGTTATGGGTGTCTGGGTATTCGAATAATTCTGTTTGGTGTTGTGGGTGTTGCTTGAAACCACATTTGGCGATCTGGGGTACTTTTGTTTTGGTCATAGTTGCCACTGATGATCATTATTTGGCTCCCTTCTTTAGAAAGATTGATTTTTTTTTTCCAACTCTGATAAGGTTCTGCAGTGTTCTTGGGCATTTTCTACAATCTGATATGTTTTTTGATTGACGCGGGGAAAGCTCGAGGTTTTTGTTGTGTTGAAAATCCTAGGTGTTTAACTTGGGAGTGGAGTGCAATTGGTCTGTGTATATACTATGAGTGAATTGGTTAGTGAGTTTGGATAAATTTTGGAATAAGAAAGAGGAAGCAATTTACTGCATATTAGTTTTATGACAGCAAGTCTGCATTTTTTTCTTGGTGGAATGCTCTGTTCTTGATGTTAGCAAATATTGAAAGTGTATAAGAGAAGTTGTAAATGTAGTTAGCTTTGGTGGTGGTGAGATGTTAAACCTTAATCCTCCACCTCAAAGTTATAGAATTTGAAATTCCATATGTGTGACTTCTTCTCCGAGCTTGTTACTCTTTTCCAACTAATGTAACATATTCTGTCCTAGCCTCACCACCAATCTCACAACCTATTATGGAATCTTCACCAATGCATGAAGAATCTTCACCAATTCATGAAGAATCTTCACCAATTCATGAAGAATCTACTCCTCCAACCAATGTCACGCCTCCAACCTTTAGTCCTCCACCTACATCGTCTAGCTCACCACCACCTCCGTCTTCTAGTCCACCTCCTAGTTCACCGCCGCCTTCATCTTCTAGTCCACCTCCTAGTTCACCTCCACCTGCACCGTCTAGTCCGCCACCTAGTTCACCACCACCACCTCAATCTTCTAGTCCACCACCAGCCTCACCTCCACCTGTACCAACTCCTCCTTCTTCTGTCAGTTCACCTCCACCAACACCATCACCTCCTCCTGCATGGTCTCCTCCGCCACCCATACAGAATCCACCACCTCCTCCAGCACCACAATCACCTGGAAATTCATCTCCACCACAATCTCCTGAACCTCGAAAAGGTTCATCATCATCTTCACCACCTTCATCCAACTCAACTTGGGATGGGCGTGCAAATTCACCTCCATCCCCAGCATCTAAGTCATCAGAAAATCGGTCTCCTTCCCCAGCCTCAGGTCCTCCTAAAGATTCTCCACCTTCACCAGCTGCTACTAACTCACCATCTTCTGGTTCCCCTTCAAACACATCAACATCTGTAATACAATGGTCACCACCACCTACATCCTCTAATGGGGCTCTTCCTTCTCTTACCCCTCCTTCGTCTCCAATTTATAATGCTGATGCTAGTAACCATAGTTCCGGAAATCATTCAGCAGAAAGTCCAAAGTCTGCTGGTGGTAATGGCAATGGTACTGCAGGGACAGTTTCCATTGGCATTGGAATTGTTCTTCTATTGGTTGGTATTATCGGAGCAGCTGGATGGTGCATACGGAAGCAAAAGAAGAATTCTGTCCATTATAGTGGTTATGTTAAGCCAATCTCTACGAGCTCCTCTCCAAAATCAGGTAAATTTTTAGATACTATAAAATCGTTCCTTTTAGTTTGTTATTCAGTGCTTAAGATGCTTGCAAGAAAAATCAATGTAATATTTGTAGTTGTGATCTTTCAAGTGAAACTGAGTAGATGTGAAAGTTGTGTACAGACTCTGCTTTATTAAAGGTTGGGGAATCAACAACAAATGAGAGAAACGGAAATAGCTCCAATTTCCTCAATTCTCCAGCGGACCCTGGCGGATTCAACAGTGCAAAGACATGGTTTACTTATTTAGAACTAGTTGAGGCCACTAATGATTTTTCACCAGAAAATGAATTAGGGAAGGGTGGATTTGGTTCTGTATACAAAGGCTATCTAGCAGATGGAAGATATGTTGCGGTAAAGCAGCTAAATATTGGTGGGAGCCAGGGCGAACGGGAATTCAGGGCTGAAGTTGAAATCATTAGCCGGATACACCATCGTCATTTGGTTTCACTTGTAGGTTATTGCATTTCAGAGAACAAAAGGCTCCTTGTTTATGACTATGTCTCCAATGATACCCTTTACTTCCATCTTCATGGTAAACGTAACATTTGTAGATTTAATTATTTCATTTGTTATGTTTGGTCACTAAAGCTAGGTGTTGATACTTGCAATTTACAGCACAAGGGAGGCCTGTCATGAATTGGGCAACACGTGTTAAAATTGCAGTTGGTGCATCTCGTGGAATAGCTTATCTGCATGAAGATTGTAATACTGTTCTCTTCCTCAATTCTTTTGAGTTATCATGTTTTATTCACTAGTTGAACAACCCCCCCCCCCCCAAACAAAGTAGACAAAGTACAGTTAAAAAGTTTACCATAACTTGGAAGAGATACACCTGACCGTCGTTGCCTTTTAGTTTTAATGATCCCTAAAGCTTTGGCAGGATCATGGACGACAATCTAAGCTCCACAAACACCTTCTTCCTACTCTTCCTAAAATCGGACATTAACGAATGGAAAATAAAAAGAGAGTGAAAACAAAACATGGAACTATTTTCATATCATAGAAGTAGAAGGCCTTCCAGTTAGCATTACCTTTTTGTAATGTACTGATATTATTTATGCAGTGTAGAATTGAGCTCTAAGGTCCTTTTTCATGCCATAAATTACCTCACTGTGAAACTTTTTGGCATGAGTGTTGAATATCATATCTGCATTAAGATTCTAATTAGTTTTATGTTCCTTAATCCTTTTGTGTTATCCATGCTAATCTTTATTTCATTTCTTTTCCGGCTGAACAAAATGTCTCCTCTTTCCTGCCCCAAAAGTTTGAGAGGAAGTAGGAGGTCAATAACTTTACCGTATGATGAATATGATTGTGATAGGAAATTGTGTGTTCCTGCTCATATCACTGACAATTCTTTTTATTGATCTCTACTCCACTAGCTGAACGACTGTGGTAGGTTAAAGGATGCAATCTGAGCTACTTCCAGAACCAACTTTCTCCTATTATATCTATAAGAGAACTTGAAGTAAAAAGAGAAAATGAAACGTACAAATAGTTTAAGATCAATGGAAGCAGCAAGATCTTGCTATTGGAATTTCACTTCTGTAATGTTATAATATAACTTCCCCAATTTAGAATTGTGTCCTCATTTTTTACTTATCTCGTTAATTACCTCAATTATATAACCTTTTGATAGGATAGATATGAATTCTAATTGCTTCTCTAATTAGTAACTTAAAAGATGTTTTTGTAGCTGAATGTACCAAATGAGGCTCGAAGTCGAACTAAGTTTGGATTGACTTATTTTTTTTGCTTTTGGCTTTTAAGCACTTTTTAAATTTTGGAAGTGTTTGGGTATCACAAAAAAGTGCTTAAAAGCACCTCTTTTTAAAGTTGAAAATGGTACAAAAAGAAAAAGCCAAAAGCCAAAAGTAGAGGGTCCCAAGTTATGGCTTTTGGCTTTTAACTTATGAGCCACTTAAAAAAAGTCAATCCAAACACCCCGCAAAACATGATTGGTTCCATTGAGAAAGCAGAAAATTTGTATGACTCAGTTCTTTATATGTTCTTGTTTTGCACCATGTAATTATGTTCCTGAGAAAGGAATATTTTAATCCAGGAGCTGGCATAGTCTCATTGAACATGCTGAGCATATCTTTCACACTGAAGTGAGCACATCAGACTCTGCAGTAGTAATGCATTATATGCTTCTGGATTTGCCAATATTCACTCCATGACAAGCATCTGAATAAATCTTCACTGATTGATACATCAATGCATGTTCAAAAGTGAGGGAAACATGTTCAACAACACTTGTTAAGTGTACAGTGAAAAGGAAGTGACACTGTTTTTTCCATATTACAAAGCTGAATGTGTTAATCATCACCGAATTATTATGTTAAACTGTTGAATTAGAAATGAAGAGTTAAGAAAAGTAATCCAGGCAATGCTACTATGCTTTTGTGATTGTCTATGCTCGTTTCCTTCTTCTTGTTACTTGAGCTACCGTTTGGCCATGAAACTCTAACAAAATCATAATATCAGTGCGGTGCTCTTGTTCGACATTATTGCTCTTTCATGATAGAGTTAAAGTATGGTACTCCTTTTTTTTTCCTTTATTGATTCTTTTGGTGTGCATGACAGGCTATCCTCGTATTATTCACAGAGACATTAAGTCATCAAACATTCTTTTGGATGATAACTTTGTGGCCCATGTATGTCTAAGTCCTTGAATTCCAACATTTACTTTCTTTGTCTTGCGAGTAGCCTTTTACAATTAATTTACTTTCTACAGGTTGCTGATTTTGGACTAGCAAAATTAGCTCAGGATGCAGAAAGTCATATCACAACACGTGTTGTGGGAACATTCGGGTATGTTTCAGTGCCAACTTTTACATTGAGTTGACAGCATAAGATAAATATTCCATTCCATCTTTTTCAATTGCCCATATTTATTCTAATTCCTTAGATCTGACTCAGATACATGGCTCCTGAATATGCATCAACTGGCAAGCTGACTGAAAAATCTGATGTATATTCCTTTGGTGTGGTGCTTCTGGAGCTAATTACTGGAAGGAAGCCAGTGGATACATCTCAGCCTTCAGGACAAGAGAATCTAGTTGAGTGGGTATGTTGGTAGCCAATCTATTATTTGTCTTTCTCCAAGTCCATATTTTCATCAGGTCTCTTTTATTACCTCTTTGTTAGAAATAATGGCATTGCTATCCGACCTAAGGCAATAAACTTGCATATCAGCACGCAGAGAGTACGTAATCTTTAGTCCTTCAATCTAGGATAACCTACAAAATTTCATTTGAGTCAGGATTTGGTTGTCCCTCCTGTCATTTCCCACATTGCACAAGAATTTGGTAGCTGATGTTTGAAGAACCCAGCATATTGCTACTGTACAGTAGGCCTCTAGTAGGTCTGCTAGTGAAGTTCCTTCTCTTTATTTTCCTTTTTTTACCATGCAGTGAGGCTTTATCCTGGTAAGAATGAGGTTGCAACGCTGTAAGCCTGAAAAGCTCCTTTTGTTTATTTTTCCTTTTTCTACCACATGGTAAGACCTTATCCTGAGAAGAATGAGGTCAGAATGTTGTAGACCCTGAAAATTGAGAAATATGTCTTGGAACCTAGGAAAAGATTATCAGAAAATTGAAATATTAGCCACTGGAGAGCTGGGTTCCTTTTGTTTGTCAGGAAAAGGGTATATGTATAATGCCAAATTTGTTGATCATTCGAACTACCTGACAATGACTTCTCGATTTTGATACTATATTATCCCCAATTTTGGTGGAGTCAAAAAGCTTTTCATCTTTGAATGAGTTCTGAATTATGGCAGCTATTTTTGTTGTAAGAGCTCTGTATTTTCATGATAGATAGTGAGCTTGCATTGATGTTTGTGGGGTAGAAAATTCATATGGAAATTTTGAAACAGACACCTTAGAGTTTAAACATAACAATTTCACTCTGAACTCTGTTTATTTTAAGGTGAATAATCTTTTGCAATAGTTGAGATCCTGTAATTATCATATTTCTCTTTGACCCACAACACATGTTAAAATTACATTAATTCCCTTCCCCTTTCGGTGAGAAAGAGACTATTGGCGCTTACCAGGGCAATATTGGATTTCATGTAATGACTAAGTGATTGAAAAGGGGTAAATGAGATATGATGGCCCTGGGTACTCTGTTTTTTCTCTTTCCACTTTCTCTTCTCTCTGTCGTACTGGTTAGCCAAATATGGATAAAAAATCTTTCTTCCTTGCCGGAGAGAAATACTTCCAGATTGCAGATGTTAGCATGAATAATTACGGACGGTTCTCTATCACTAAAAAAGGCAGAAGTTCACTAGCAAGATCTCCATCAACAAAGATAACCTTCATTGGACCTGTGAAGCTCTAAAGCATGCGTCTACGGGCCAGGGAGACATATGTAGGAGATGGGACAGGATAATAGAAACTTTTAACCTTCAATATGTATGGAAGATTTGTTGGGGAAAATCGGGTAATTTTCCCCCAAAAATAAAATAAACAAAATACCCGACAAATAATATTGAATACTAAAAAAAAATGAATTTTGTTAACGGAGTTTAGCCAATTTAGCTTAATCTCCGAGCACCACCCAAATGGACTATTTTATTAAAAT
>JBCEWC010002690.1:0-33189 GCA_038996855.1 Solanum aculeatissimum
TTAGGGGTTTAGGATACCTTAAGGAACCAAAAGGGGGCTTAGGGAAATGTTAAATCATGAAAATACCATTAATAAACCAGAACTTTTCACTGAAAGCAACATCCAAACGGAAGCTACAGTGGCGTCAAATGACCACACGAGCCATTTACCATGCCGTCAAGTTGTACTTGGCAAATTTTCCACACGAAATCTCGGAGGACTTTCTGTTACGTTTGACGAGCAGACAAATGGACCGTCTAAGGTGAGACGGCCCGTGTCATGTACCGTATGACCTCCCTTGAACTCAAAAATCATGCACAAGTCTTGGACTAGCCACTGTCCAACTTCACAGGACAGTGGACGGTTCGTTAAATGCCAAACAACCCGTTAAAGGTCCCGTCAACCTACACTTGTCTTAGGGGTGGTTCCAAGCCACCCCAACTCATTGGAACATCACACGAGACACTAGACAGACCGTTCAATGTTTAACGGTCCGTGCAAATGTCCTTGGCCATTTTTTTGAGCCTATCTCCAACGACTTCCGAATTTTAGCCAGTCTCTTTGTTTGGGACATATCTCCCTCATCCGATATCCAAATTGAGTGAAACCACTTTTGTTGCAAAGATAACTCAAAGAGCTTCAATGTGATATGTGGTATCTCACATGATTCATCCCACATAAAAAGTTATGACTAATTGAATTTGATTGTTAAAATTGTCCCTCTAGGCCACCTTCTAGCCCAATTTGCATTTGGCCACTTAAACTCAACTCGTGGCTACCAAAACTCAACCATGGATTATAGTACATCATAGAATGCCAACCATATGTAGATTTCAAAAATTTTCGGGTGTTACAGTTATAAAATTATTTATTAAACTCTAAATTAGTAGAAAATATATTCTGGTGATACTCCGTTGGTATATTGATACTATATTGGTACTATATAATTTTGAGCTCTTTTTTTAATAAATAAAATAATTAAAGAGAAAATTATTAAAGTCACAAACTTATTTATTAAATTCTAAATTAGCAGAAAATATATTCTTTGTGATACTCTGTCGATATGGTGATACCATATAGGACTGAGCTTAATCCTATGTGATACCCTGTTGGTATATGTATACTCTATTGGTATATCATACAAGGTAGACACTGACGTTAACATGAGGTAAGCACACAAATTTTAATAGTAGGGGGGCATAAGTGTGAGGGGGTATATGGATGTAAATAATTTCCTTCAAAAGAGCATAAACTTAGTTTTCCCTTAAATTTTGCTATCAGTATTGCTCGGCCCACCAGTTTATAAGAGTGTCTAATTCTTGTTGGCTATAGATCTTTTTCCCTTCCTATGTAGATAAATAGAGCCTAATTTGGACCAACCCACTTTTGCCCTAGATCCATTGCGCTATGGGGCATATAGGAATGCCACAAGAGCTAGAGAAGAAATCCCAAAGGATATGAAAAAGGTTATTTGATGAATTAATAACTTCTAGCATTGACTTCAATATAGTAAGCTTTAGATGATTGTTTTCGAAAAGTAACTAATACGACTCTGTTGATGTTTAGACAACACATAATACCATCCATTAATATCTACAGAGATTTTTAAACACAACTCTATTATGATCATCAAATTCATTAACAAATATAGGAGAAGTTACCCTATCCCTTTAATAAAAGGCAGCCTGGTGCACTAAGCTTTTGCTATGCAGAGAAGGGCCATACCACAAAGTTCTATTATATGCAACCTTATTCTGCATCTCTGCAATAGGTTATTTCAACAATCACCTTACCAATTATGCTAAAGTTTTCATTGTTACAAGAAAAACATTGTCCTCTCCCACCTCAATAACTAGCTTTGGGGTGTAATTTTATCAGGTAGGCCAAGGTTGTTACATATTCTTCCTTGTTAGTTTCGTTTCCTCTATCAGTTAGGCTAGGGTAAAACTTTACTCAAACTCAATTACAAGGAATCAACATGTGGGGTGCGTGGATGAACTTAATCCAATGCTATGAGTAACCTTACATACTTGAAAATTCATATTTTTAAAGAACTTTGAAGAAAGAGCTTGATTCTCTTGAAACCCTAGCTTTTCTCTTTTTGGAACCTTTTTTAAATTCTTGGAATATGTTTTGAACGTAAATAGACTAATTAGTTATGTTTGGGGGCTTATATAGGTGTAAAAATATCGAGTTTAGGCTTTAAAAGGATGGAAAAAGACCAAAATAACTATTTAGAAAAAGTTATCAAAAGTCATCCACGGGCCCACTTACAACCCGTAGAAACATCCACGACCCATAGGAATCATTCCGTGAACTTTTGGGAAATATTTTGAGGTTATTGGAACTTTCCATGAGCCCAATCTAAGGCCCGTAGAAGTTTCTACGACCCGTAGATGGGTCCGTGAAGTCTGGGGCTCAAAAATTGAATTGCAATAATTTTTTCCCATGAGATACTATATGGGTCGTACTTTAATCCACGACCCATAATAGGTTTTATAGTTTCAACTCTGCTCTGCCAGTCTTCAGTAAAACAGCTATAACGTGTGACTCCGAACTCCAAATGAGGTCAAACCAATTGAGTTAGAAAGATAATTCAAAGAGCTTTCATTTGGTAGGTCATGAGATATCTAATTCTCTGTGTGATAAGAGTTATGGTTATTTAAAGTTGACCCTTGTATAATCTAAGGTAAAAAAACTCAATCAATAGGAAAGTTTTGAACTCGACTAAGTACTAGGGTCCCTTATGAACCTAATACACTTCTAATACTATTCACACATATAGGAATGAGCCTTCAAATATATGTACATGCAATGCATCACTAGGTTCAAGCCTATATTCTCACAGCGAAAAAATTCGGATCGTATAAATAGAGTTGTGGGGTATTACATAAAACCATCTTTCTTCTTCACAAATAAGATCGGGGCACCCTAAGGTGAAACACTAGGGCAAATAAACCCCTTAATCAATAAATCTTGGAGTTGCTCTTTTAGCTCCTTCAACTTGGCTAGAGCTATACGATATGAAGTGATAGAAATGGGCTTAGTGCCCAGCTCATGGTCTATAGAAAAATCAATATCACTATTAGGAGGGACTCTCGGTAGGTTGATAGGAATCACATCCATAAACTCACAAACTATAGGAATAGAATCCATAGATGGTGACTCAACAATAGTATCACGAATAAATGCTAAATAAGCCAAACACCCTCTATCAATCAACCTTTGGGCCCAAATATATGATATTAATTTACTAGGATACCCTCAAACCTATCTACTCTATTCTCGGTCTACCTGGCATGACTAAGGTAATGGTCTTGGCATAGAAATCAAGAATAACATGATACAGAGATACCCAATCTATACCCAGAATAACATCAAAATCTACCATGTCTAGGATAATCATGTTTACCAAAGTCTCATAGCCTGCAAAGTCACAAGAAGGGATCAATACACTCGATTCACTACTAAAGGCTCACTGACTAGGGTCGAAACATGAGCCGGCAAAGACATACTATTACAAGGCAAATCAAACCCCGATGAAAAATATGCAAACATACACGAATAAATAGAGCTAGAATCAAATAGCACAGATACAAGGTGATGCTAAAAAAAACCCTGTGATAATAGCATCAGAGGCCTCGACCTCAGGTCTACTTGGGAAAGCATAACACTGGCCTCCCTGTCCTCCACTGGTTAATGCTTCCTCTCTACCACTAGAATATGTGAACGCATCATCCACTCCTCTACCTCTAATGCATCCACCTCTGTCGGTATGACCTCTACCCCCGTCCCTAATTTGTGGGGCTATACTTTGAGTTGATGCTACCAGATCTCTAATTAGTGTTATGGAGTATGAGCGCTGGGGCCCAAAATGAGTCTGTATTGGACACTATCGAACCATATGATCTGTAGATCCATGACCATAACATGATTTGGGGGTGGATGACTATTGTGAAGAAATAGGAGGGATACTATAACTACCCCAACCCACAACCCTCTATTGTGAACCGGAGGAACTCTAACCCAAACTATAAGAATCATAAAGCCCCTATCCTCCCTCAGATTCTGGCAATGCTGCATGAAGCCCATGGAGCTAAAATGATCCACCCCCCTCATCATACCTCTACCTCCAAATTAGGCACCCAAGACCTTTGTAGATATACAAACCTTTTTGGAGACCCCAAACTCCTCTTTCTCCATAAGTTTTGCCTCCTTGGTGGCACTAACCACTGACGGAAAAGATTCTCCCTCTCTAGATACCCAAAAAACTGACTATTAGATAGAATATGTCAACCCTCTCATAAATCAGCGAACTCTCTCCGTCTCAGTAGAAAGTATAATTGTAACATGCTGAGCTAGCTGGTAGAAATGAATCTCATACTTTTAAACTATCATAGTGCCCTGTCTCAAACTCTCAAATCTCAGACAACTCTCCTCCCAGACACTCCAAGGGATGAATTTATCATAGAAAGTACTAGAGAATGTCTCCCAAGTCATCGGAGGAGACCCAACTGGAAGAGACACCGAATAAGTCATTTACCATTCCCTAGCTGGTCCACGAAGCTAGATGGTAACATACCAAATTTCATGAGTCTCTGCTAGTACCACAGCCTCAAATAACTCCCTACAAGTAGTCAACAACTAATGTTCATCCTTGATTTTCCCATCTTGAAACTGAGTTGGGTCCATCTTCTTAAACATATCATTTCTACACTGCTCATCATCAGTAAAGGTAGCTGCTGGAGGAACCTCAACAATAAGTGTTGTTGGTGTCTACTCCACCTATACCTGGGCCTCAGGGACCGACTGTTGATAAAGAGGTTGAACCCTAACTCATGTTTGATAAGTACCTGGTGTATCAACTGGGCTTTTTTTTTGCCCTACGGTCTCAAGCACACTCAAAACTCTCATAAATATATCATGTAATAGTGGTGTTGCAACATGCTTAGGAGGAACGTGCTCCTCTCTAGGCTCTATCGCTAGCTCAGGGGAGATACCCCACTCACAGTCTATAGCCATTATTTCTCCTCGGCCCCGACCTCTACCTCGACCTCTAACTCAACCCCTACCCCTAGTTGGGGTCCCAACAACAATATCAGGGGATGCATCCCCTTATCTAGTAGCCGTTGTAGCTCTAGTCCTCGCTATCTGCCAAAAGGACACATGACCACTCAACACTTAAACAAAGGCCCATGCACGAATTGATTAGAAAGAATTAAAAGAGAGTTTTCTAATAGTCCCTATAGCCTCTCAAGGATAAGTAATGGACGACTCTGCATTGATCCTTAAGACTCTACTAGACTGGGGTTGTATACATATGAGACCTATGAAACTGGGGCTCTGATATCAAATTATCATGACTAGAAATTTGGGTGTGATGGCGCTCACCGAGGTAAGTCAGTCCAAACCTGAAGAACCCAATACGATAACAAAGCATAAGATAAAATAGTCTAATATAATTGATAAGCATAGGGAAACCAACAACAACTATTTGAGAATTAGTGTCACATGGACAAACCTTTAAATAGTAAAACTCAAAAGAAGATACAAGTCTCAATATCTAGTCCTTAAAATAAACATCACATAAAATAGAATCCTCAAAGATCTGCCGAAGAGACGAGCAACTACCTCTTAAGGGATCTAAAAGATTGATTCTGTAACTGAGAAGTTTAACAAGAGAGACCGAACTCACAAACTACAAAAAAGTAGAAAGGGTGAGCACCAAACAACATGGTACTCAACAAATGGAAACTAAACCTAAAGTAAAGCAAAGAAGAACACAAGTACTCCTATCCACCAAACCACATACGGCGAACTACACACCTGCACTCAGAAAAGTCCTAGCACAACACAATATACAATACAAACACATTATAGAATTGTATCCAATAAGATTTAACTGGTTCCCAAATTCAAACAGTACAATAGTCTTTCAGTAATATAAGTAGTTTCAGTTTCATAACATAACATCCACATAGTTTAGTCTTCACAATGTACAAGGATCAAGTTGTCAACATATATCACAGTTTTCCAATGGATCAATCTTAACAATATACAAAGTTCCAAGGCATTCAAAACCTCACGCATAATACATATAACAACTTCAAAGAAGGAATGATATGAGATGGAGTGAATGCAATAAAATGTAAACAATACAATGCGATGTCAAGTAATCATGATTCATGTATGTCCTACGATACACATTTGCTGATAACCTTATACTAGAACCCATGGGGGCCTCACATGAACCATGTATCGGCTAGAAACATTTCCCTTCAGCATTTACTCATATCTAGCTTAACTATTTTCCTACGACTTTTCATTTCTTTTCTTTTTTTCTAACAGAAACCATCTTCCTTCAATTTTTATCATCAAGAGAACATCAAAAAAGTATGTCATCATAGAACAATAATCATGTTCATGAGAATAAGAGTATGTGAGATGTCCACATGAATCATTTTATTCAATATTCAATTCTGAATAATTCAGAAGTTCTCAAGTATTCACAATACAAATTCAATATCATCACAATTTCAATATCCACACCAAGTAATCCACAATTTCCACAATAATTGAGATTCCACATTTGTGTCACAAGACAAGAATTCACAATATTTACTAGTACCTAATTTGATATTCCATGCTCAAAGCCTACAATCGTACAATTCTAGCCCATTTAATGTCAAAATTCACCCAAACCCACACACATAGGATAATACAAGGTTCAATCATACTTAAAAACATGTTAGAAGTCTACTTGTCTTAGTAGAAGTCTCAATCAAGTAAAATCAATGCCTTTTTCCCTCCCATGGTAATTCAAATCACCACAATCTAGTCCAGTATAACATCAGAATTACATTATAAAACTAATAACACGAAAATTAAGCAATTCGAGTGAAAAGGGAAAAATGATAAAAAAAATTCATGCCGAACAAAGTTTCCAAAACACAAAAGTTGTTTACATAAAAATTATCCTCAAATGATAAGGATTCTAATGGCGAAAACCGTTACAAAAAAGGAGTTAAGAGGAGTTCCCAATCACTATTTTTATATTAAAAGTTAAAGTCCAAGAAACCCCAATTTCTTAAATTAAAAACTCCAATTTTCATATTAAAATCACAATTTAATCAATGAGAATTGAAAATATAGGTTAGAAATTAGTTTTCCAATAGTCTTAGCTTAAAAATCCTTGAAGAATCTCTCTAAAATCGAGCTTGAAATACTAAAAATGAAGAAAAATATTAAAACCCATCTTTTTAATTAAAGTCACAATTTCAGGTCATGTTTGTACTCTGCGAATGCAGGGGTCAGACATCCTAATCCTCCGCGAATACGAAGACCTCTTTCCCAAATGCGGAGGTCAAGAGGGATGATCCTCCGCAAACACGGTGGACCACCCCATGAATGCGAAGACTTGAAGGGTCAACACTCCGGGAATGCGGTGAATAACTCCGCGAACGTGGAGCGTTGGAGTAACTGCACCAAATATCAAGAATTGCACACACTACAAAAATCATAGGATCAAACCTTGGGGTTCGTTCATAATTTGATACACACGAACCAGAAATACAAACCTACCTGAAAGGATGTTTCAGACTCAATGGAAATATCAAACTTCGAGTATGAGACCTCCTTGGCCCAAAATCTGATAAAACTCAAAGACACTAGTTAAAACTCAAAATACCCAAAATGCCCATGGAGACTCTAAAAATTACAACGAGATCATTTATAACGTTAGTTTCACCACTTAGAACCATTGGAACTATCAAAATTTCAATTAGAGCTTTCGAACTCCAAATGTTGACCAAAGTCAAACTATGGTCTAAAATCAATTGAAAATGCATGTTTGGGTCCAAAATTTCTATTTTAACTCCAAATTCAATCTGTCAGTTCTTCCAAACCAAATTATATATTCAGAAGCTGATGAAATTGACAGAATTGCATTTGACACCCAAAACTCAAGATGATCACAAAACTCAAAATTTTAAACTTAAAGCCTTCAAAAACTCTTTCTTTAGTAAAACATCAACTTTTTATAAGGTTTTCAAGATCCAACTTTTAGACTCAACCAAAAATGACACAAGGTAACTTTTGGGAAGAAAAAAATGACAATTTTATCAAGAATGTAAAAAATAACCTTCTAGGTCATTACCTTATCTATTACTAAAAACAATGTTTATCCTTGAACATGGGATAAGAAACATACCTGAAGGCTTAAAAAGACGAGGGTGTAGGGCATGCATATCTACCCCTATCACCCATATAGCCTCGCCCATGTCCCTATGGCACCACTGGACCTTTACTGAAGCTATCTCCTTAGTTCTCAACTTCCTCACATGCTTATCTAAAATGGACATCGATTGCTCCTCATCAATCAAATATGGGCTCAACTCAACTAAATCCATGAAAATCACATGAAACTCGTCCAGAATGTAATTCCGTAACATAGAGACATGATACACAGGATGGACTAAAGATAGGTTGGGTGGTAAGGCAAGTCTGTAAGATACCTTTCCTACTTTATCTAGAATATGAAAAGGACCAATAAACCTCGGGCTAAACTTGCCCTTCTTCCTGAACCTAATGACACCCTTCAAGGGTCAAACCTTTAACCATACCCTATCACTATCCATGAATAACAAAGGTCGAACACGTCTGTCAGCATAGCTCTTTTGGCGACTCTGGGTTGTCACCAACCAACTTTATATCAACAACACCCACACTAGATCCTCTCTCAACATATATGTACCCATGCTCTCCACTGATACTGAGCCAAACTATCTAATAGACAATCTACACCTCCGGCCATACAAAGCATCAAAGAGAGCCATTTGAATGCTGGAACGGTAACTGTTGTTGTAAGAAAACTCCGCCAAGGAAAAATATTGATCTCATCTAGCACCAAAATAAATAACACAGTCCCAAAGCATATCTTCCAACACCTGAATGGTCCTCTCAGATTGCCTATCAATCTAAGGATGAAAAGTTGTACTCCTATCCAAATGGGTACCCAAACCATACTGTAAGGCCCTTAAAAAATATGATGTAAATAATGAACCACAATTTGACACAATGAAAACTAAAACTTCGTGAAGTCTCACAATCTTACTAATGTAGAGCTGGGTTAATCTCTCGAGCATATACTTCGCCTTGACTAGGATGAAATAGGAGGACTTAGTCAATCAGTCCACTACCACCTATATAGAGTCAAAACCACCAACTGCAGAATGCGACCCTACCACGAAATCCATGGTAATGCATTCCCTCTTCCACTCAGGAGTGGGCATCCTCTATAGCTCCCCACCCAGTCATAGATGCTCACATTTGACCTGTTGACATGTCAAAAACTTAGCCAAAAACTTTGATATATCATTCTTCATGCCACACCACCAATAGTGCTAGCTCTAATCATGATACAACTTCGTTGCTCCTAGATGGATGGAATACCTGGTGCAATGAACCTCCTCAAGTATCAATATGATCAAATCACCCACCTTGGGCACATAAATGCCACTCTTAATCCTCAAAACACCATCTAAATTAAGTACCGCCTCCCTGGATTCACCTCTAGCCACCTTGTCTCAAATAATACATAACTTCTTATCTTCATACTGCCTTACACGAATCTAATCAATCAAAGATGAGTGAACCTCTACAAAAGCATCCTACTCATGTTGGAAGTCATCCTACTCAAAGCATCAACCACTATATTGGCTTTCCCTAGATGACAGAGAATTTTCAAATAACAGTCCTTCTGAAGCTCAATCCATCTTCTTTGCATCAAATTCAGATCCCGTTAACTTAAGATATATTGTAAGTTATGATGGTCAGTAAACATCTCGCAATGGACTCCATATAGATAGTGATGCCACAACTTCAACACAAATACTACCGCAAATAACTCTAAATCATGAGTGGGATAATTCTTCTCATGAGCTTTCAATTAGCACGAAGCATAGGCAATCACCTTCCCTTTATGCATCAACACTCTACTTAACCCCACTCCCAAAGCATCACAATAATTAATGATATCAACACCCTTCTTTGCAAGGTCAAGATAAGAGTAGTAGTCAACAATAACTTAAGCTTTTGGAAGCTTTCTTCACACTTATAACATTCTTCTGAGTGAGCTTAGTTAGTGGAGCTACAATAGTAGAGAATCCCTACACAAAACAATGATAATACCCAGCCAAACCCATAAAGTTGTGATATCTATAGCTGAGGTAGGCCTAGTCCAACCGCGGACAACCTCAATCCTCGCTGGATCAACCCGGTTCCCTCCTTGGACACCACCTTCCCCAAGAATGCCATGGAACTTAACCAAAACTCACACTTGTAGAACTTAGCATAAAGTTTCTCCTCCCTAAGCCTTTGGAGTATAATCCTTAAATATTTCACATGATCCTCCTCGGTCTTAGAAGAGACCAAGACGTCATCAATGAATACTATCACAAACGAGTCTAAATATAGCTGGAATACCCCGTTTATCAACTCCATATGTTACAAGGGCGTTAGTCAAACCAAACAACATGACAAGAAACTCATAATACCCATAAATGGTTCAAAAGGTTATCTTAGGAATATCTAAAGGCTGAATCCATAGTTGATGGTACCTAGATCTCAAATCAATCTTAGAGAACAATGCTTCTCCTTAAAGTTGATTGAATAAATCATCAATACAAGAAAGTTAGTATTTGTTCTTGATAGTTACCTTGTTCTACTACTGATGATTGACATACATCCTCTAGAATCATCTTTCTTCTTCATAAACAATATCGAGGAATCCCAAGGTGAAACACTAGGGAAAATAAATCCCTTAATCAATAAATCCTGGAGCTGCTCTTTCTACTTGGTTGGAGCCATATTATATGGAGTGATAGAAATGGGCTTAGTGCCCAGCTCAAGGTCTATAGCAAAATCAATTACTCTTGGTAGGTCGATAGGAAACACATCCAGAGACTCACAAACTACAGGATTATAATCCATAGATGGCGACTCAACAATAGTATCATAAATAAATGCTAAATAAGCCAAACACCCCTTACCAATAAACTTTTGGGCCTGAATATATGATATTACTTTACTAGGATACCCTTAAACTTGTCTACTCTATCCTCGGTCTGCTTGGCATAACTAAGGTAATGGTCTTGGCATAGAAATCAAGAATAGAATGATACAGAGATAGCCAATCTATACCTAGAATAATTTCAAAATCTACCATGTCTAGGATAATCATGTTTACCCAAGTCTTATAGCCTGCCAAAGTCACAAGACAGGATTAGTACACCCGATCCACTACTAAAGGCTCACCTACTAGGGTTAAAATATGAACCGATAGAGACATACTATCACAAGGCAAATCAAACTTCGATGAGAAATATACAGACACACATGAATAAATGGAGCTAGAATCAAATAACATAAATATAAGGCGATGCCAAACAAAAACAATAGTTATGATAATAGCTTCAGAGGCCTTGACCTCGGGTCTACCTGGGAAAGCAGAACACTGTCCTCCCTGTCCACCACTGGTTAACATTGATCCTCTACCACTAGAATATGTGGAAGCATCACCTGCTCCTTGATGTACTATCGAAATACAACACTTTTGATGCTTAAAACTTTGAATTTTGTGTGTTCTTAAGGTGATGTTAGTAGATTTGATGTGTTTTTGTGTTTGCTTTGTAGTATTTCAGAGTTGACATGGTTTTTTGGACAAAGTATGCCGAAGCAACAATTTTGATAATCTATAGAACCCTTTTACGGGTCATGGAAATATTACAGACCGTAGAAGGGGAGTCGTAGCAATTTCTAATGAGGGGTAAACCTTCTAATTTAAGATCTATGAGGTGGCAGACGAGTCGTAAACCATTTCACGAGTCATATCATCATGCCCTAAGGATTAGAAAGTAGAAAAGTTCTGAAATTCCATCAGACGAAAGCCCCCACGAGCCATAGAATCCTACACAGCTCGTGGAACGGTCTCATAGAAGCTGTCTCTAGAATCCAGTTGAAGTCCACAAAACCCCGACACATGAGTCGTAGATTAAAGCACGAGCCGTAGACTTGCCTGTGGAATGTGCTGATATAATCTTCCTATTCGATTTTTTATTTTGTATTTTAGACATTATAAATAGGTTTTTAGGTTATTTTTCATAAAGTTTCTAGAGAGTTCATACCATTTCATAATTTTTAGTAGATTTAGAGAGAGAAACACAATTTTGATGTTCTTGATTCGTATTTTGATTTCTATTTAAAGAGTTGAATTTCTTGGTCATCAATTCCTGTGTGTAAGTGCTAAATTATGTTATTCTACTTTATTATTCTTGCATTCACACTGATCATGCATAGCTAAATTTACAACTAGGATTGTGGGAACCATGAAGAACTAACGAAGTAAAATCAGATAATTCATAATTATTGGAAGGTGTGTTAGGATGT
Source organism: Solanum aculeatissimum (assembly GCA_038996855.1). Lineage (NCBI taxonomy): Eukaryota > Viridiplantae > Streptophyta > Magnoliopsida > Solanales > Solanaceae > Solanum > Solanum aculeatissimum. The sequence continues at coordinate 12,424 of JBCEWC010002690.1, forward strand.
ATTAGTTATTCCTCTTCACTTTAACTAGTTTTTAATAGAGGCCTACGTTAGAACATGCCTAGTTTTACTTGTCGGATCAAGGAGGTAATGAATAGGAAAAGAGGATAATTAACAAGAATTGATTGAGTTGTTCTCATCTAATCAACCAAACTAAATCAAGGGAAGGTTGTACTGGGATAAAAAAGTAAAGCTTAGTAATGTCACATTGCAGATATGTATCAAGTTCCATGATGAATTTACCTATACGCTTGATCAAAGCTTTAGGTAAACCTAACTTACTATCCTACATCTACACACTGGAAAAGATTGCAATGATCTGATAATACTGAGTTAAAGAATCATGGGGAACACATCACCCTAGTTAGCTCTTCTACTAATTACATATCACTTGCATTAGTCTAGGTTTATTTTACTTATTGTAAAAACCCCTCTTCTTGGGAGATAAGTAGGTTAATCACCCCACTTTACAATTGAACTACTCTAGAGTCCACCATATTTCCTAAGGGATCCACTTTAACCTCAGTTAGGTTATTTACTTGACAGTGACCGCTTTACCTAAAAAAGAAGGTGTGGCTTAAGCGACATCAAGTATTTTGGCACCGTTGTCAAGGAATATGGCTAGACTTGTTTAATCCAAGTAATTTAGGGATTACTCCTTATTTTCTTAATTTTACGTTTCTTGTTATTTTTGTTTGTTTCAGTGTGCAGGTGTAGTGTATGCACAACACTCAGAGCTAAGGTAATCCCTTGACTATATTTGACCCAAAGATCCAAAGAACACTAAGGAGGATAGCCTAGGATAATTCAAACAATGTTGCTGGTGATGCGGTTAATGCAACACTCAATCCGAATGACGACAACCCACCTCTGCTAAATCCAATACCACAGGGTCTATAAGCTGCAACAAATCAATGGAACTAATATCGGCTTGACCCTATGGCGATGGATGTCACGGGAGCTATTGTGTTACCTCCACTGCCGGATGACACTAAGTTCATCGTGTCGAGTGGGTTGTTACAAATATTACAGAACCGTGGGTTGTTTGTAGGCCTACCATCAGAGAATCCACATAATCATCTACATAATATTGTGTTTGTTTGTAAGAGTATGATGGGAAATCAAAACCTATCCATGGATGTTGTTGGGGTCTGTGTTTTCCCACGTTCTCTTACTGGCAATGCAATGCTGTGGTTGTTTGAGCTCCCATAGAGTTTGATCACCAGTTGGACAAAATTGTAAAGGGCCTCTAGAAAGGTTCTTCTCAATCTCAAAAAAGCTGAAGTTGAAGTCAGAGATTAACAACTTTGAGCAAATACTTGGTGATTCTATAGGTGCCATGTGGGAGAGGTTTACTAAGTGTTTGAGGCATGTCCCTGACCATAAGATTGTTGACGAAGCCCTGGTGGAGATCTTCTATAAAGCCCTTAATGAGAATGGCCAAGCAATTGCTGATATTATTATGAGGGGCCCATTCTAAGGGGTTGTTGAGAGGCTTGAAAGAGTGGTAAAAAATAACCTTTCATGGGGAATGAGGGATAAGTCTACTATAAGGAGCTCATTCTTAGATAGTACTAGTCCAGCACAGATACAGGCCAACGAGAAAGTGATTCAAGAACTTGCGTGGATTAATACAAATGTGGAGTTGTTGATGAAGCAAAATCTAGAACGAGTAAATGCAATAGCTTATCAGCCCCTACGACCACCCATATAAGAGGAACCATATTATGAGGAGGACACTTGCTTTGTTGCTGATCAGATGGCGGGTTTCCGAACCAACTCCCAAGGGTCCAATCAGGACTTATGGTGCCAAGGTCAAAACTTTGAGAGGGATAGCTCCTTCAGAGATAACAACAGGCGAGACTATTATGATAGGAACAAAAGACCAGATAGAGATGTTAAATGGGGTCATAGAGATGACTTCAGAAATGGTCTATATGTTCCATGAAAAAATCAAGATTATGATACTGGCTCATCTTGTATGGAGGAGATATTTGATCGTCTGCTGAAAAAGGATGATGCTCAAGATGAGACACTAAGTGGGATAAAGTCTGACATCTCCAGTATTAATCAAAAGATTGAGTCTCATTCGGTGGCTATCAAGCTGCTTGAGCAGCAGTTTGGTCAGATGTCAACTTAATTGAACCAACACTAAAAAGGTACGTTGCCCAATAATACAATTCAGAATCCTAAGATTGAGAGGCAGTGTATGGCAATCATAACTCGCAGTTAAAACCAGACCATTAATCCTACAATGCCAGTAGATGATGACGATGCTCGTGAGGAGACTATCGAGAGCAAGCAGACTGAGAATAGAGAAGTTTGTGTGGCAAACGAGGAAAGCAACATAGCGCCAAAACAGTTGAGACCCATTCTTTGATCTCCTTCTCCCTTTCCTCAGAGATTCAACAAAAAAGAGGAAAAAGATAAGTTCAAACACTTTCTCTCTATATTGAAGCAACTCTCGATAAATATCCTGTTGATTGAGGCATTGGAGAAGATGCCTGGGTACGTAATGTCTATGAAAGATCTAGTTAAAAAGAAGTGTACTGCGAGTCAGGAGCTCTCACAAGAGCTTTAAATTGCAGTGCGATTTTGACTAGGTTCTTGGTGCAGAAAATAGAAGACCCTGGAGCATTCACCATTTCCTGCACCATAGGTGATGCTAAGTTTGTAAGGGCATTATGTGATCTCGGTGCTAGCATAAATTTGAGGCCCCCTGTGATCTTTAAGAAACTTGGTCTGGCAACCCCTACCTTGATGAGCATGAGACTGTTGATGGTTGGCCGCATGGTAAAGAAGCCTGTGGGGATATTGTATAACATCCTTGTCAAAGTGGACAAATTCATATTCCCTGCAGACTTTGTCATCCTAGATTGCGAGGTCGACTTCAAAGTTCCAATCATCATGGGAAGGCCTTTCCTAGCCACTGGGTGAGCCCTAGTGTACATGGAATCAGACCAATTCAACTTTAGGTTGAACGATGAAGAAGTCATTTTCAATGTCCATTATTTAATGAAGCGACCAGATGAGCTAAAAATGGAGGTTTGGACCATTGATGAAGTCTAAATAGTCAGATAGTCCAAGTTGTACCGCGACAATAAATCAGGTGTTACTTAGGAGGTAACCCAAGATACTGTGTAATAGTAGTAGTTGTATTTTGTTTTTAGCTTTTGGACTTGTAGCTAATTTGATTATTTTTATGATTGTAGCATGTGGACATTGGATTGGTGACATATAGGGTAATAGTGTGTTTTGCATGTTTTGAAGGTGCAAGACCAAGTCAACCATCATGGGATGGAAAGACAAGAAGGAGTGATTGTACGACCCATATACCATCTCACAAAACATTCCAATGAGCAAAATTTTGTGCACTCTAGTCCACGAGCCAACTTTAGGTCAGTAGAACAAACTACGGGCCGTGAATGGGGTCATGGATCCCAGGTAAGTTTTCCAATTTCTGACTAAGTGTCGAGGGGTTTCATGAAGCCTTTTTATGAGTCGTATTTCATTAGATGGCTCATGAAAGGCACTATAGAACCCAAGCCCCAAACTAGGGTTTTAGTATCCCTATAAAACTATGATTTACGAGCCATAGAACATTCCACAACTTGTAATTAGGGTTTTGTAGAGCCAGGTTGAGCTCTTATGAACCGACCCAGTTAGCATATAATGGGGTCAAAATAAAAATTTGACCCCATTTCTCCTAAATTATTGCAAAAATACCCTAACCCCTGTACCCTTTCATCGGTTTGACTAATTTTCCATCATACCCACCTTGTTTCTGGCCATTTTTCGGTGATCCCCCAAAAACTAGGGTTTTGGAAGCTCTCAAACCCCTCCATCAATTTCAACTAATTTTATATTGTTTTCGATGAATTTTTGGTTCTACAACCCTAAAATTATAGATTTGAATGTTGAGGTTGTTTGATACATTATGGGTAGGGTGTTTATACTATGTATCAGACTAGTTTAGTTTTAAATTCAATAATTATTCATGAATGTGATATGATTGTCTATGTTTGAATTGAACTAGGTAGTCGAAAACTATTTGGGTAGCCAAATGATGTTTGAATAATGTTGCATACCAATAAAGTGAACGAATTTAATTGAAAATGAGTCATGCGATTACTTGAAATTGTTGGTGTTGATAAAATTATCCAAATAGGGTTAGAGCATTAGGAATGCATATTGAATTACTTGCGATGGGGTTGACATTTAACAAGTGCATGAGAGGATGGGTTGTGTGTGTAAAATTATGATTTGGGGTGTGTACATCTTGCTTCGATGTTGCTAAATTAATGCAAAATGGTCATTATAGGATTCGTATGATGGACCTGGAAAGGTTGAGGTTTGGAAGTCAATTCACGAGGGTTTTCTACGACCCGTCGATTAATCCACAAACCTTACTTACCCCTTGTACAAAATTCCAAAAACTAATATTTCATGGGATGATATCAGATGAGACCTTCTACAAGTCATAGATAGGTCTCGTAGAATTTTGCCTGGTTGAAACCTGGTCTGGACTCCCATTTACAACTCAGTCCACGATCCGTAGAGTCTTCTATGAGTCGTACCTTGTCTCATAAATGAAATTCCAATAGCTTTAAATGTTTGACTCTGCTTCCCTGAGGGTCCTTAATGGCTCATAGATCATTTTATGGCTCGTAAAAGGGCACTCATAGACCCTTACCTGCCCAATCCTATTATGACTTTTATTTTCATTTTTTTCATAGGACTAGTTAGTATGATGAATATGTTATTATCAAGTACTATGGCTCCCCGACAAAGAAGAGATGAGATCAACGCCATAAGGGATCGCCCGTGGGACGAGCCTACAGACTCAGAGGTTGCCCCTGAAACTAATGGCTCAATTAAGGAGCTTTGCATCCATCCTTATTTGGACGTAGAGCCACGATAGACTTGGGCCACCACCAGATAGGCCCAGTCTCAGGCTATAGTAGTCCACTTCCACAGTTTTATGAGGGAGGTTACAAGGCCAACAACTTAATACAGATGACCTCTTCCGAGAGAGGATTTGGGTTCAGATTTGAGGAGGGGTCAGACTCTGCTTCATCTTCAGCCCCTCGAGCACCAGCCCCACCACTAGATGCACGAGATAGTAGGTGGTGCATTGAGGGCATACAGATTATCTACACGGAGGATATTCAGCGAAATGATCAAGGTTATCCTGCTCGTTCCATCTTCTAGGAGCCGTGAGTCATCACTACTGGACTCGATAGTGACCTGGGGATAGAGGACACTATTGCTCATTATAGGCTCTAGTGACTAGCAGAGCCGTCAGGGAGGTATTCACTGGTGATGATTAGAGAGTTCTTCGCCTCCTATGCCTCCACCGTACACAACACTCTTCCAAAGGGGAAGAAGCCTCTCACCCATCCTAGACTTACACAAGTGATGGTGAAAGGGCGACCGGTGGATATTTTTGAGGAGACCATCTTACGGATGTTATTTGGGTCTGAGTTCTTATCCCCCAGGTCCATAGTAGAGTTTGATCAAAGGATGAGGAAGACTAGAGACTTGGGTATTATGAGGGACCCAGATCGATGAGTTAGACTTATCAGATGGTTTGCTAAGAAGATCACAACAGAGAGGCCCAACCATGTATGGATAACTACTTCGACAAAGCCTATAGTGAAGGCTTCCTTCAGTTTTCCCACCAAGTTCTGGTGGGTAGTTTTTAGATCACGGATCCAGCATACCTTCTAGATAACACTTTGACATTGGACCATGTTGTTTTGGTAGTTAACATCCTGGCTGGTTACGATATTGATTGGGCCACATTGATTTCAGAGCAGATTCATGAGGCGACCTTAAAAAGGTCTATAACCATCCCCTTCTCGTGTCTTATTTACCAGCTATGTTTAGAGGCAGGGGTGGAGCTCCTTCACCACGTGGACATGAAGGTAGAGGTTCAGAGAAATCTTGATGCCAGCATGATCAAGGTTGATGGTAACTTTGTTGCACTCCAATGAGCACCGAGACCACCAGTACCTATGCTAGAGATGTTCACCCTAGTGCTGTCGCCACCACTACTGCACCTACTATTGAGGGGACCCCATAAGCCGAGACAGATGTAAAGAGGGGCCCACTATTGATATTCTTGCCCCAGAGGCCGCACCAACTCCATCAGCACCTACAGTATGGCATTTATGTCTGCAGCATCACTACAGGCCCTGGTACAACGACAGGCTCGCACTAAGTCACAGATGGCTCAATTATTACAGCAGTTGAGGCCCTAGATTTGCCAAGTTGTTTCAGAGGTAGAGAGTTGTATACAAGCGTTCATAGTTACAGTTATTTAGGATTGACTTAGACCTGTGGATGCACGCATAGATACATTTGAGTGGTGGGTCCAGCAGAGTCATCTCCTCTACCTAAAGTTAAGCTCTTTCGGGGTAAATACATATTGCAAGCTTTTATGGTCTATGAATATATTGACATGTGCTTTATATATGTAGTGGTGCCAAATTTTGAGAGCAAACACCATCGTAGCCAATTCTAAGTCATGATTTGGATAGTTCCTCTCATGGTTTTTAAGTTGTCTAGAAGCATAAGCTAGGACCTTACCTCTCTGCATTAAAACACATCCCAATCCCACTCTAGAAGTATCGTAATAGATCACAAAATCATCAATCCCTTCAGGTAAAGTAAACACTTGTGCAGTCGTTAATTTGGTTTTCAACTCTTGAAAACTCTTCTCACACTCATTGGACCACTAGAATTTAGCTTTCTTCTGAGTCAGCTTAGTCAATGGCGAGGATAGAGAAGAGAATCCCTCAATAAATCTATGGTAGTAACCAACCAAACCCAAAAAACTTCTTAAGTCAGTTGGAGAAGTAGGTCTAGGCCGGTTCTTAACTACCTCAATCTTCTGAATATCTACTCGAATACCATCACCGAAAACAACATGGCCTAGAAAAGCCACGGACTTGAGCCAAAACTCACACTTGGAGAATTTTGTATACAACTTATTAGCCTTGAGCTTCTGAAGAACAATTCAAAGGTGATCGGCATGCTCTTCCTTATCTTTGGAGTATACCAATATGTCATTAATAAATACAATCACAAACATATCAAGGTACTGTCTGAATACTTTGTTCATCAAGTCCATGAAGGCGGCAGAGGCATTGGTCAGTCTTGAGGACATTACCAAAAACTCAAAGTGACCATATAAGGTTCAAAAAGTCATCTTTGGGATGTCACATTCTCTCACTTTCAATTGGTGATAGCCTGATCTGAGGTCTATCTTGGAGAAAATAGTTTCAACCTGAAGTTGGTCAAACAAGTCATCAATCCTTGGAAGAGGATATTTGTTCTTAATGGTCACCTTATTCAACAGGCAATAATCTATACACATCCTGAGGGAACCATCTTTCTTTCGAACAAATAGGACAGGAGCATCTCAGGGAGAGACACTCGGCCTAATAAATCCCTTATCCAAGAATCTTTTAACTGCTCTTTCAGTTCTTTCAATTCAGTGAGAGCCATTCTATATGGAGGAATATAGATAGGATGAGTATCGGGGAGAACATCTATCTCAAAGTTGATCTCCCTATCAGGAGGGGCTCCAGACAAATCATCAAGGAAGACATCAGAAAACTCATTGACAACTAGAACTGACTCAAAAGGTGGAGACTCTACATTATCAGCCTTAACTCGCACGAGATGATAGACATACCCTTTAGAAATTAGCTTTCTAGCCTTAAGGTAAGAAATAAACTTACCAATTGGCACTACAGAACTACCCTTGCACTCTATAATAGGCTCATTCGAAAATTAGAACTTGACCATCCATGTTCTACAGTTGACAGAGGCATATGAGGTGTAAAGCTAGTTCATGTCAAAGATCACATCGAAGTCAACCATTTCTAACTCAATCAAATCAGCAAGAGTATCCCTATGATATATAGACACTACGCAATCTCTATAAACCCTTTTGGCTATGTTAGGCTCACCAGTAGGAGTAAAAACACTAAAGGGCTCAAGAAGACATCCAGGAAGGATCTCAAACTTACTAGCCACATATGAAGTCACAAATGATAAAATGTCACCTGGGTCAAGCAAGGCATATACATCATAGGAAAAGACTCGAAGCATACCTGTAATAACATCTGGTGCAACTTTCGGATCCTGTAGATTACCCATCGTGTATAGATGATTTGTACCCAGCCCAAATTAATAGATGCACCTCTGTGATTACCACTGGTTAGTGGTGTTGCCGAAGACTAAACTCTATTACCTCTCTCACCCTATCTTCTCATTGGGCACTCATTCTAGAAATGCCAAGTTTGTCTACACTTATAGCAAACATTTGTGCCCTCACAATACTCACCTAGGTGGAGTCTGCCACACTTGCCAAATGGTGGTTTCCCCTTAAAACCTTGAGTCATACTAGCTTGGGATTGAGAGCCCTAAGCTCTAGAATTTTGATAGCCTGAGACTTCTAATCAAACTTGTTTCTCGGAGCTGGTGTACTTACCGAGGATGGTGCATAATTTGAAGACCTCTTCAGAAAATAGGACCTGTCTCCCTTACCTTACTTATGTTGGCTAGACTCATGCCCTGGTGATTTAAAATTCTTGCTCAAATTCTCCTCCCTATCCCTCTTCTTGTCCTTCTCAAGTTGTTGTGCATAGACCATAACTCTAGAGATGTCTATGCCCGAAATCAGCAATGTCGCTTTGCACTCCTTCAGATGTTTGCCCAAGCTGGATATGAACTTTCTCATTCTAGATCTCATGTCAGGGACTATCTCTGAAGCATACCTAGATAGCTAAAAAAAAATTTGAGGTTATATTCTTTGACAGTCATCCTCTCCCACTTCAAGTTGACAAACTCCTCAACCTTCATTTCCCTCAACTCTTGTGGAAAGAAGTTGTCAAGCAAGGCACTCTCAAAATTATCCCAAATGGCAAGCTCAATATCTTCACCTCAACTCTCTTCCCATTGATTGTACCAAATATTTTCCACATCCTTAAGTTGGTAGAAAGCAAGCTCAACCCCCTCAGTCATGGTTGCACGCATAGCTTTCAACACTTTCCACGTCTTATCAATAAAGTTTTGGGGGTCTTACTCAACCTTAGACCCTGTGAAGACTGGTGGGATCATCCTCAGAAAATCTCTAAGTCTGGTTGCAACAGTGTCTCTTGGGAGCTAGAACTAGGAGCCTATGATCTCTGATTACCAATCTGACCGGCTACTAATTGGGTGAGCATGGTGATAGCTCCTCTGAAATCAACTTTTGTAGTAGGAGCAGGTGGAGCAGTAGGTGCTTGAGGGACACCAATGGCTCTAGTTGGTTGACCTCGACCCCTCGTCTCCATCTGAGTAGGCACCTCTAGTGGGGAATTCACAGCATTAGAGGTTGAAGCATTTCTTTGGGTGGCGGTACGCTTAGGAGGCATGACCAACAAATGTGTAACACACGAATTAGATAGATACTTTGATGGAGTTAAACTTTGTCGTATGAACTCAGAATACAATAGAAGTGTAACAATTCATAATGTCCTGTAGCCTCCTGCTTACAAAGTATGGTGCACAACACCTCTATAAACAAGACTCTACTAGACATAACTTCATAGACTCCCTAGGACACTTGAACTCTGTGCTCTGACACCAAGTTTGTCACGCCCTGAGAGGGTACCCTTGGCGTGGCCGACACTCAAAGACTATTGCTAGCCCCCAAGCAAACCACTCGGTCATCACATTCATTCAATCACAATCTAATAGCGGAAGACATCAATAATAAAAAATACTCCACGAAATTAAATGATAATATGATAATCAAGGCCAAAGGCCAAATAAACTATTCATTAACAAAGTAAGACTAGAATTAAAGAAAACTAGTCAAAAATAACATTCAATCATAACTCGACAGTCTAGTCTATAAAGCCTCTAAACATATAACTAGTTTGTGAAAATGACAGGTCCATGACTACCTCAAAATAAAATAAAAAAAGTCTAAACTCAAAGCTAGAAAGAAACATAGTATCCTTCGAAAGTATGGGAGGGCTCACCAATCAACTGAATGTAAATAAGTCCTCAATGAAGCGCCTGTTGATGACCATTAATACCTGTCTCTACATCATGAAAAAATGTAGGCCCAAATGGACGTCAGTACATGAAATGTACGAGTATGTAAAATGGCAGAATGAAACATGTAAAGATTGAATAACATAGACTCAAAATAGCTAAACTCAAGAAAGTAGGGAACTCAATCATCAAGTCAAGAGTCCAAAGTAAGAATATAATTAGACAATGACCACTCACATACCATCTAATCCAATCCACTCAGAGTACTATCAAGTCCTATTTGGGAGTTTCTCTAACCAACAACCATTACTTATGAGCCAGTGATGATACAACGAAGTAATGTCATTGCCACATCCATCCAATACCTTACAAAGGTAAAGGACATCCCATCAATGGATCCACAATAATAACATCAAGTATTCTTTTGGGACTAAAATGAAATATTTATTTTTACTATTCAATCTTCTCCTACGTTGGCCACATAGTTATTGAGTTTGAGGTGGAATTACTCTTACTCAATTCGGAGCTCAATACTTCTTCCAAGACTGAACATGCTCATAAGATATCAATTCTATGGTTAACTCATTCATCTAGTCTCATTGGACATTCATCAACTCAATTCATCACATTAATTTTCAACTCTTTGGTTACATTCTTTCAAGGTTTAGCTCTTGACTCATAAGGGCTCAATTATGTATCATTCTAACTCATAGCATTCAAGAAAACAAAAGTAGAGTTAAAGCATTCAGGAACTCTATATGACTCTTTAGGCTCATGTTATATTCATGCATACTCATTTAAATATAGTGGGTAAAAATAATAAGAATTCATGCTAGGTTTCATTTAGGAAAGTAAAATCATTTATTTCGTGCATTTAATTCATAAAAACTGTAATTCATGCAAAATTATATAAATATGCATTAAAATTTAAGAAAAACCTTCAAGAAAACTTTCATGCAATACTCAATTCACTAACAACTCCATCAACTCGAGTTATGGTGCACTTGGAAGAACAAAATTCATATTTTAGTTAGCCTTACATACTAGGAAGTTTAAGTCATGGAACAACTTGAAGGAATTCTCAAGTTTCTTGCTTTAAACCCTAGCATTTTTCTCCCTTGAAACCTTTCCCTAAGATTGGAGGATGTGTTTTAGTGTGAAAAAGGTGAACTGATAGGTAGGTATAAAAATATCAACTCTAAGCTTTAAAAGGGTGGGAAAAGGCCAAAATAACCCTTTAGAAAAAGTTGTCGAAAGCTGTCTACAGGTCCATCTATGGCCCGTAGAAAGTTCCACGACCCGTAGGAACCCTTCTGTAAACTTTTGGAAAAAATTTGAGGTTACTAGAATATTCCACGAGATCAAACCACGACCCGTAGATTACTTTATGACCCATAGATGGATTCGTGAAGTCTGGGGCTCAAAATTAGATTTTCAAGACTTTTCCCACCAGCATAATCGACGGGTCGTACTTTAATCCATAACCCATAATAGAGTTTCGTAGATGAGCTATGCTCTTGTAGTCTTCGGTAAAACGGTCATAATATTTTACTCCAAACTCCAAATTGGATGAAACTAATTGCATTGCAAAGCTAATTCAAAGGGATTTCATTTGATATCTTATAGGATACTTAATTCTTTGTGTGCTAAGATTTATGATTTTTTAAAGTTGACACTTGTATACTCTAACACTAGAAACTCAATTTATAGGAAAGTTTTGAACACGACTAAGTGCTAGGAGTCTCTTATAACCCTAATACGCTTCTCATATGTAAGAATTAGTCTCAAAACATAGGTGCATGTGATAATAGAGTTATGTGGTGTCACACAAGACTTTGACCAAGAATTTTACAAGTTACACCCTATGAGCAGGACTTGACATAACTAAGTTGTGTCTTGATTTACCATACGTTCTACAACTCTTTCCTTTTAGCCCAGGAATTTCAAAACAACAAGTTAAGCCCCATAGTCAAGTCTTGATGATATCACATAGAGTTTTAATTTATGAGATACTCTATGACTATTGCCCTAGAGGCAAGAACTTTTAGTCCAAAGACTTTCAAACAACAAGTTAAGCCCTACATGCAAGAATTAACACTACTACATTATGTATTGATTTATAAGATGCTCTAGAGGCAAGAGTTAGACCAAGAACTTTACCCATAGACGAGACTTGACAATTCTACATTGTGTCTTGATTTACCATATATATAACTCTTTCTTCTTTGCCCAAGGACTTCAAAATAACAAGTTAAGTCCCATAGAAAAGACTTGACAATATCACTTTTTTACAAAATTTATGAGATACTTTATAATTATTGCCCTACAAGTAAGACTTCCAAAAATCAAGTTAAGCCCATGGGTAAGACTTGACACTACCACATTATGTATTCATTTATAAGATTCCCTAGTACTCTTGCTTTAGAGGCAAGTCTTAATCCAAGGGATTCAAAGAACAAGTTGCGCCCATAAGTAATATTTTATATTGTTTTACTTAGTCTAACTTATGGGGAACACAATAACTTTTTCCTTAAAGGCATAACATAGCTCAGGGTTTAAAAAAAGAGAAAAAACATAACTCCTCCCCCCCAAACTTGGCAGGAAAACTTACTTTAGCACCTAAACTATACAAACGTTCATATATGTAATGACCTCGAAGGTCATTTTTTGAATTTTTAACATAATTAGCGTTGTGCCCTTCCCAAAAGCTGTCTTGGGTCATTTTTGGATAAGTCTAAAAGTCACATTCTGAAAATCTTATAAAAAGTTGAATTTTTGCAAAAGAAAGAGTTTTCAAAGGCTTAAAGGTGGAAATTTTGAGTTTTGAGGTTATTTTGAATTTTGAGTGTCAGAATTTAATTCTGTCAATTCCATTAGTTTTGAATGTCAAATATGGTCTAGGAGAACTTGGAGAAATGAATTCAGAGTTAAAACAGAGTTTTTAGGTCCAAAGTTGTATTTTCTAGTTCATTTTAGATCATAGGTTTGACTTTGGTCAACATTCGGAGTTTGAGAGCTTGTATCAAAATTTTATCAGTTCCAGTGGTTTCGGGTGGTGAAACTAACGCTAGAAATGGATTCATTGCAGTTTTAGAGCTTCCGTGAATATTTTGAGTTTTTGAGTTTGAAACTAGTTTTAATGATCTTTCTCAAGTTCTAGACCATGGGGGTTTTGGATTCAAATTCTGACGTTCCATTGACTCTGGATCATCATTTCTAGTAGGGCTTCATGTTTGGTTTATGTTCACGGGCTTTTGATTGAATTTTAAAAGTCAGTCTGTGATTTTATTAAAGTTGTATTTTGCAGGTTTAGCTGTTTCTGATGCAGGTAGGGTTGTACTCCGCGTTTGCGCCTCTAGTGGCACGTTCGCGGAGGTCACATGATGTAGACCTCCATATTCACAGAAGAGGGCCCATGTTCGCGGAGCGCTGCTAACATGGGATCCACGTTCGCAGGAACCTCTTCACGTTCACAGAGTTTCATGGCATGTTTGGCTTCCTCATTTGCGGAGTACAAAGTGCACCTGTATAGTGAGTTATTTTAAAATACATGACTTAACTATTTCCACCATTTTTGACATTTCAAGCTTCATTCTAAGAGAGGATTTTCAAGGTTATGAAGGTAAATTGAATGGGTAACTATGTTCTAACCTATTTCATCGATTTCCATTGATTAATTTATGATTTTAACTTCTAATTTTGGGTTTTAATGGTGGAATTTGGAAATTTTTGGAATTGAGTTTCCTAAACTTAAATCATTGATTTCTCCCTCATCTTAACTCCATTTTCAAAACCATTTTTATGTTACATTCCTTTTTATATGAAGAACATTTTCATATATTAATTTTTAGATTTCGGCTATGTTTTTTAGCATGAGATTTTTGACCATTTTACTATTTACCATTTTTCTCCAAATTAATTGATTTTAGTGCCATTAAACTCGTTATGTGATTGTGATATCACATGTGAATAGATTGTGGTGATTTGGGATACTGTAGGAGGGGGAAAGCGATGATTTTGACTTGATTTGAGGCAAGTGGACTTCTTTGTTAAGTATGAATTAACCTTGTATGATCCTATATGTATAGAATTGAGTATTTGAGGGTAGAAATGTATCATTATAGGTTTGATCATGACTTCTTGTATTGAATACTTGTTCATATGGTGCTACATTACTTTGAGTTCATAATCTATGTGATCTTGTGAATCATTTGGCATTGATGATATTGAGATACTGATGATACTAAGACATTGATGATATATAGATACTGATGATATTGAGACATTAATGATATTGAAACATTGATGATGTTGAACTATTGATGATATTGAGATATTGAGATCACTATGATGTTGATACTAGATATAATTGTGATTATGCATATTGCATTTATTATTATTTATGCATTGATATTTGTGATGGCTATGGCCGAGATATGAGTAAGGTAATGCAATGACCCTAAAGGTCATTTTTGGTATTTTTGACCTAATTACCATTTTTTCCTTCCCGAAAGTTGTCTTGAATCATTTTTGGATAAGTCTAAAAGTTAGATTTTAAAATCTTATAAAAAGTTAGGGTTTTGCAAAAGAAAGGGCTTAAAGTTGAAAATTTTGAGTTTTGAGGTTATCTCGAGTTTCGAGTATTGAAATTCGATTCCATCAATTTCATCAGTTTTGGAATACCGGATCTGGTCTAGGAGAACTAGTAGAACTAAATTTGAACAAAGTTGAAATTCTAGTTTATTTTGGATCATAGATTTTACTTTAGTCAACATTCAGAGTTTGGGAGCTTGTATAAAAATTTTGTCAGTCCTAGTGGTTCTGGGTGGTGAAACTAACGCTAGGAATAGTCTCATTATAACTTTTAGAGCTTTCATGGATATTTTGAGTTTTAGAGTCCAAAATTAGTTGAAATGATCCTTCTCGAGTTCGGGGCCACGGAGGCTCCAGATTCAAATTTTGATGATTCCATTGAGTCCAGACCATCATTTATGGTAGAGTTCCAAGTTTGGTTTGTGTTCACGGGATTTTGAACAAATTTTTGAGGGTCCAATTCTTTTTTTATGGTCGTGTTGCTGCTAAGTCTTCTTGGAGTGGGTATATAGGATGAATGACCATGATACCAATGTTATGGCGGTGTCTATGTCTATTTGGCTTGGGTTATGGGTTGTGTTGCTTCTCTACCCATCTAGTTTGTGGAAGAAGGTATACTGGTTTGTGAGAGATAAAGCCAATTCGATTATGTAGGATAACTATTCTATGAGACAAAAATGTGGATTATTCGAGCACGAACTTCTCGGAGGGTATGATATATTCTAGTGGTGGTGGTGAATCTACTGGGCCTTCTGATATGGTACGGGTAATATACAAGCATGGAGGTATTGGTCTTCGAGCGTGAACTCTAGTTACTAAAGGTTATTAGTTGTTTCACTTATTCAGAAAGTGGAGTTTGGTATCACTGTCACATTTAGAGAGAAACAAGTAAATGTTACTATGAACACGTGAGTTTGAGATCGGTCATAAGAAAAGTCATAGTGGTGAATCTTGGAATGGGTATTGATATATTTAAGTTGGGTTTTACCTCAAAGATCTATGGGAGGAATGGTGACTTCATTGTAAGCCAAGGGAAGCACGTTGACAATAAGATAACAAGCATAACTAATAAGGTTTCGACAAGTTCACTTGTATGATTGCAATTGAAAATTCTAGAAGGGAAGCGCATGTGGATAATTAGTAGAGTCAATAGATTTGGCTGGTATCACATGGTTACCATATTAACTGTAAGTTCAGTTTTGCAGAATGGCATGGCTTGGGTTACTTTGTTTAGTATTTGGTAATGTGGTTACACTTGTATCAGTGGGGTTAAGAGACTATTGGGTAAGATATGATAGGGAAGCCTACAGAGGTTGGCTCAAGTGTAAGAATAGGTTTTTTAATGACTTCTGGTTCAGCGACTGGTATGACTTGGGTTTCCAATGACGGGAATAACAAAGTTTATGAGTAACGATTAATTACGAACTAGGGTATACAATCTCTAAAGATCTTCAAGGTATGGATTAATTATGATTGAGAAAGGAATTGGTTGCATAATGTGAACCAAGATCTAGGATTTCTTGGTAAGTTGCATTCATGATAGTGGATTTTGTTAAGGTATGAATTAGTTAGGTAATGAGATGATTAATTATGTTGGCTATAGAGCATTTTGAAGGGGGTTTGAGAATGGCTTTGACTATGGATTTTATTACTTTTAATGGTGAAAGAACTTAATGAAGTTGCATTTGAATAGTTAGTGTGAAGTAAAGGCAATCTGTTGTGGAGTTTTCCAAGTAATAATGACAATAAATGGGTTAGGAGCGTGAACATGAGTCATAGGAGTTAAGAGTTTGAGTTTCTAGGATAGAGTCATGAGTACGTGTTTAAGCATCCGAATATTCTTGCAGCATTGGTGACAGATAGAAGTCAAGTAAAGTAAAGAAGAATAGACATTATTATTAGAGCTATGGCTCAGGGTTGTAAATGGTATGAGTTTTTTACTTCAAGCTTATATGATAATGTATGATAGATAGACTCACCACCGAGTTATGAAAGATTATCAACTACTTTTCAGGAGGCTTGGTTTGGGTTGAATGACAACTAGTGATGCATGAGAAATTTTGTGTTTCATATTAAGTTGGATTACTCAATCATAACAGGTGACTCATGGAAGTATTACAGACAAGATTTACGATTTCATGCATCATTGATAATTTTTGTATCGGATGGATACTACTCAGTTGATGAAAGTTAGCTTGGTCTATCATGATGGGTTATATAGATACTTACAGGTAGATAAAGGTTACATGTTTATGGTGCAAAGAATTCATGGGATGACCGAGAATTTCTTAAGTTAACTCTGTTCCAACATTTGGGCAGTGTTATTTTAGGTTTTATAAGCTTGAGAATATCGAACACTGGTTGTTTTTCCTATTAATTACCTTACTTTGGGCTAATGTTAATTGAATTCTTTCTTATAAATTTGTATTGCCAAAGTATTGGAATTGCACAACTTAAATTCGAGGAGGATTATGTTAAGAGGACAAAACTTTGATGGGGTTTATGATGTTTTGTATGTTGCAATTGGTTGTGACTAGTTTGGGTTGATCCTTAGCCTTCAAAGGAAATAGATCTGAGTTGCCTTGTGGTCTCGTGGGTTGAAGTTCGTCTTGATGAGTACACTGTGGTATAAGGGTGTTGGTTCAAGTTTGGTTCATTGGCTAGTTTTTCGCTTGGTAATAACTCTTGGAGGGTAGAATTTCATGTTGATTCATAATTCTTATTCTTGATAGTACTTTCTGATGGTATGGCTCTTGGAAACGAGGTTAATTAAAAGCAGTTAATGACTTTGAGAATGGTATTTTAGACTCTTAGTTACTTCTATTGAGACTCCTCCCTTTGCTTTATGTTTGAGGACAACATGGTTTTTAGTTGTGAATAATGTAATGACCCTGAAGGTCATTTTTTGCATTTTCAACCTAATTACCATTTTACGCTTCTCAAAAGTTGTCTTGGATCATTTTTGGATAAGTGTAAAAGTCAAATTTTGAAAATCATGTAAAAAGTTAGGTTTTGCAAAAGAAAGAGTTTTAAAAGGCTTAAAGTTGGAAATTTTGAGTTTTGAGGTCATCTCGAGTTTCGAGTGTCAGAATTTAATTTTGTTGATTCCATCAATTCTAAAATGTTGAATCTGGTCTAGGAGAACTTTCAGAACTGAATTCAGAGTTAAAACGGAGATTTTAGGCCCAAAGTTATAATTCTAGTTTATTTTGGATCATAGATTTGACTTTGGTCAACATTCAGAGTTCGGAAGCTTGTATCAAAATTTCGTCAGTTCCAGTAGTTCCAGGTAGTGAAACTGTTGCTAGAAATGGCCTCGTTGTAATTTTTAGAGCTTCCATGGATATTTTAAATTTTTGAGTTTGAAACTAGTTTAAATAATCCTTCTCGTGCTCGAGGCCACGGAGGCTCCAGATTCGAATTCTGAAGATTCCATTGATTTGGATCATTATTTATGCTAAGGTTCCATGTTTGATTTATATTCACGGGGTTCCAAACGAATTTTTGAGGGTCCACTTCTTGTTTTTGGATGGTTGTGTTGCTGCTGCTAACTGGTTTCTGGTGCATTGTCCCTTACCGTGAGCGTTCGTGCCACCTTCTCCATATTCGCGGAGGTCAGCGTGACTAAACCTTCACATTCGCAGAGGGTAGGCCCACGTTCGCGGAGCTGTAACTGCTTAACCTCCACGTTTGCGGAAGCCCTATCTGCGTTCACGAAAGCCCTATCTGCATTCACGGATTGTTAAGCCATTGGGCCTCCGCGTTCGCAGTTAAGGATCCGTGTTCGTGGAGCATTATAGATGTCTGAACAGTGAGTTTTAAAAGATGGAACTTAAGCTCTTTTCATCATTTTTGGCATTTCCAAGCCCGTTCTCAGAGGGAATTTTTAAGGTTTTGAAGCCAAATTGATTGGGTGACTATTTTCTAACCTATTTTATTGATTTACATTGATTAATTTATGTTTATAACTTCTAATTTTGGAATTTTGGTAGTGTAAATTGAGGATTTTTGGATATGATTTTCCTAAACTTTAACCATTGATTTCTCACTCATCTTAGCTTCATGTTTTAAATTGTCTTCACTGTTGGCTTCCTTGTAACGAGGAGAATGTTTTCATCCATAAATTTTTAGATTCTAGAAATATTTTTCGACATGAAATTTTTTACCATTTTATCCTTTTCATTCGAATTAATTGACTTTAATGTCATTAGATTCATTATGTGATTGTGATGCCATATTTAAATAGACTGTGGTGATTTGGAGTACCAAAAGAGGGGAAAAGTGACGATTTTGACTTGATTTGGGACTTTACTTGAGCCAAGTGGATTTCTAACCTTTTGTTAAGTATGAATGAACCTTGTATGCTCCTATGTGTGTGGACTTAAATACTTTAGGAGTAGAATTGTCACCGTAGGCTTGATCATGAAATTTGGATTGAATAATTATTCATATGGTGATATATTGGCTTATAACATTCATTGTGAATTTGTGACCTAAGTGATCTTGTGAATTATTTGATATTGATAGCGAGATAGTGCTTATACTGTGGTATGATTAACATATTGAGACTATGGAGATATTGAGACACTTGAGAATTAATCGATTTCTATTATTGAGATACATGATATACATATATGGACATCTTGTATATTTCATTTCCTTGAGCATGACTATTTATCATTATTATGTATTTGCTTGATGATCCATTAATGATGGAAAGCCGAAAGAAAATGGTTCTAGCTAGAAAAAAAAAGGAAATAAAAAGACTAAGGGAAATGGTTTCGGCTGGATATGAAAGGTATTGACGAAGGAAAATAGTTCCGGCGGATACATGGTCCATGTGTGGCCCCCATGGATTCTGACTGAGGCAGAAAACCATATCTAATCAGTGGATGTGTATTGTAGGACAAACATGCATCACTATATTTGATATTGCATTGCATAATACACATCTCATGACAGTCACTTCATCTCATATCATATATATTTGGTTGATATTGTTGTATGTTGTATACTTATCTTATCCCTGGTTGTGAGTAAATGTTTGATCTAGTTGTATATTTGTGTATTATTGAGATATCATGCCAAATGATGAGTATATATATATATTACTATGATTTGTATATTATATTGTGCTGGGACTTTTCTGAGTGCAAGGTTGTAGTTCGACGGCTTGTGGTTGGGATTTAAGGAGTTACTTGTGTTCTTCATTACTTTACTTTAGGTTAATTCCATTTCGCTGAGTACCCAATTTTTTTGTGCTCACCCCTTGCTACATTTTTATAAGTTGTGTGCCCGGTCCATCCTTCTAGGTTTCTATTCATTGGATCAAGCTTCTGGATCACTTGAGAGGTAGTTGTTTATGTCTTCAGTGCGCCTTTGAGGATCCCATTCTATATTTTTTATTCTATTTGAGGACTAGACATTATGACTTATATTTCATTTGCGTATTTTGTATTTAGAGGCTTGTACATGTGATTCCAGTTCTTGGGATGGTTGTAGATGTTTTCTTCCACATTTATATATCTAATTAGACTATTATCTTCCACAAGCATTTACTAATTTGTTAACTGTTGGATTTTTAGGTTGACTCGCCTTGATGGGTTAGGTGAGTGTCATCGCACTCAGATTTCAAGTCGTGACAGGTAATATGTGGATTGGTGGTCGAGGTCTCTACCTATCGGGTCGAAGTAATATGCCGGTAGATATTGGGTACGAGGTGATTTCCGAACAGGTGACACGAGCCGAGGTTATTGTAGGTCATGATCATAGATACATGGTCCTTGCGTGACCCCCATGGGTTCTGACTGAGGCGATATACCCGCTCAGTGGATGTATATTTTAGGACAAACATATATCACGATTACTTCATATTACATTACATTATGTACATTTCATAGCATCCACTTCATATCATTTTATATCTGGTTTGTATTGCCTTATATTATTTATGAGGTTGTATACTTATATTATTTCAGATTGTGGGAAAGTGTTTGATCTACTATATATATGTGTATTGAGATATTATGTCAATTGATGAGTATATTTTCATACCATGCCACCAATACAAACCTTTCAAATCTTGATGCATTTTGGTAGAACCCGGATGAATAGAATATT
>JBCEWC010002691.1:0-33185 GCA_038996855.1 Solanum aculeatissimum
GGATCCTTGAATCAAGTCCCACATACCTTAATTCCACCAACTAATCAACAAGATCAAACTTAATCAAGTCTTCTTCCTCAAATTCTACAAGCTAGCTTCAATGGAGGCCAAGAGAGTCTTAGGAGCTTAAGAGAGTGTATAGGAGAGATTGAATGGATGAATGAGGGTTTGGGGAATGTTTTAGGGGTTTTAGAGACCTTAGGGGACCAAAAAGGGGCTTAGGGAAATGTTAAATCACGAAAATACCATTAATAAAATAGAACTTTTAACTGGACACAGTTCCCAAATGGCTGCTACAGTGCTGTCAACCAGTGAACGGCCCGTTAACTCCATCGTCCAACCACACTTAGCCAAATTATTCAGTGTGAACTCTCGGAGGACTTTCTGTTACACTTCACGAACCACTTGATGGTTCGTTAAAGGTGTGACTATCTGTGCAAGGGTCCCTTCCAACCATACGTAGCCTCAAAATATCAGCCTTGGCTTGGCCAAGCTACTTCCTCACTCCACGAGGTAGTACACGGGCTGTTTGGTGCCAAATGGACCGTCCAAGGTTCCGTTGACTTAGACTTGGCTTAGGGGTGGTTCCAGGCAACCCCTAGCTCACTGGAACACTTGAAGAGGCACTAGAAGAACCGTGCAAAGTTTCACGGCCCGTGCCAAAGTCCTTGGCCACGTTTCTGAGCCTATCTCCAATGACTTCCGAATTTTAGATAGTATCACCGTTTGGGCCATATCTCCTTCATCAGAACTCCAAATTGAGTTAAACTAGTTATGTTGCAAACCTAACTCAAAGAGCTTCAATTTGATATGTGGTATCTCACATGTTTTATCCTACATCAAAAGTTATGACTGTTTGAAGTATACTGCCGAAACTATCCCTCGAGGCCACTAACTAGCCCAATTTGCATTCGGCTACTTAAATTCAACCCGTGGCTACCAAAACTCACCTTTGGCTTGTATTACATTATAGAATGTCAACCATAAGTAGATTTCGAAAATTTTCGAGTTGTTACATTATCTCTATCTCATGAACACAACGATGAATAATCCCATCTGCACATACACAGAACAAAAATAGGTCATCCTAAAAAACCTTCCTCACATTAGACATAAACTTGCGGTGCTGGTGAGTAGTCAAGTTTGGTGGCACAATGTCACTAACCAAATAGTTTGCATAGTCTGTGAACCATGATATCAAGTCCTAAGATGCTGCCAATACTCTCTCATCGTGGAACGAATCATCAATCTCCACCCCATCATCGAACTTTGCCATGACCTCATCCTCTAATCTGGATAGGTAGTCTGTGACTTGATTTTCAGTCCCTTTTCTATTAATCACATCAAAGTCAAACTCTTGAAGAAGAAGAAGTACCCATCTAATAAATCTCGGTTTTTCATCCTTGTTCACCATTAAGTACCACAATGCTAAATAGTCAGTATGTACAATGACTTTGGTCCCCAAAAGATAAGACTTGAATTTCTCAAATGCAAAGACCGCTGCAAGTAACTCCTTCTCCCTGATAGTGTAGTTTTTTGTGCTATATTTAGGGCTTTGCTAGCATAATATATGGGATGTAGGATCTTCTCTCTATGTTGTCCCAACACCACACCAAGTGCGACCCCAGTTGCGTCACACATGATCTCGAAGGGCTTTGACCAGTCTGGAGCAATAATGATAGGAGTTGATATCAACTTTCACTTCAACCTTTTCAATGCTCTCAGACATGCGTTATTAAATATGAACTTAGCCTCTTTCTCAAGTAGTTTGCACAGGGGGTGTGCAATCTTTGAGAAGTTCTTTATGAAGTGCCTGTAGAATTTTACGTGGCCTAGAAAGCTTCTCACACCTTTGATAGAGATTGGTGGAGGACGCTTTTCAATCACCTCCACTTTTGCTTTGCCCACCTCAATGACATAGATAGAGATTTTGTGCCCCAACATAATGCCTTCCTTCACCATGAAATGACACTTTTCCCAATTTAGAACCAAACGACATTCTTCACATCTGTAAAGCATCACATGCAAATATTTCAAGCAATCTTCAAATAAGTCACCAACTACACTAAAGTTATCCATGAATACCTCAATAGTGTCTTCCACCATATCTGAGAAGATAGACATCATGCACCTTTCGAATGTCGTTGACGCATTGCACAACCCAAATAGAATCCTTTTAATGCAAAGGTATTATAGAGGCATGTGAAGATTGTTTTCTCTTGGTCCTCTAGAGCAATAGAGATCTGGTTGTAGCCAAAGTGACCATTTAGAAAGTAGTACCAACCCACTCCTGCCAAACGATCTAGCATTGGATCTATGAACGACATAGGGAAGTGGTCCTTTTCCATTGAGGCATTGAGTTTCCTATAGTCCATACACACCGTCTATCTTGTGACTGGTCACATGGGGATCAATTCATTGCTCGCATTTGGGACTAGGATGATACCTCCCTTAAGTGGTGACTCCCAATTTTTCAAGTCCAATTCAAGATTAGCTTAGTGTCTAGGGAAACTAGATACTCGTAGGGATTTTACTATCTCCTCGTTGTCGGGGATGCTGTCACTTTCAAAATTCATTAACACTACCTTCAGAGTGTCGACACCTAGTCTTTCTTCAATTAGTACTTCTGGTTTTGCCTCATCAACACTCTCAATGACAGATACGACCTTCAGATCATCATTCTTCTTTGTATGCTGGCAGATTCTAAAGTTGACTTCATCTTACCCAGTTTGAGCTTAAGTTGGCCCAACTCCATGTACACTAGTACTCATCCGGTGGCAAAGAAGGGCCTCCCTAAGATAATTGGAACCTCAACGTCAACCTCACATTCAAGGATCATAAAGTCTATGAGGAAGATGAATTTTTCCACTTTGATAGCAATATCCTCATCCATCGATAATCATATGTTCATAGAAGTAGGGGCTTCCAAGCCTAGCTTCTTGAACACTGCATGGGGCATCAAATTGATACTGGCTCTTAGATCATATAACGAACTTGTGAACTCAACATCTCCAATTGTGCATGGTATGGTGAACTCTCTGGGATCTTCTCTCTTCTGCACTAAGGACCTTGTGGATATCACACTGCAATATTGTAGCTCTTAAGAGAGCTCTTGACTCACAGTCTGTTTCTTGGTAATCAAGTCGCTCATGAACTTTGCATACCAGGGCATCTTCTCCAATATTTCAAGAAAAGGAATGTTAATGGAGAGTTGCTTCAGCATGGAGATGAAGTGCTAGAATTTACCTTCTACCTCCTTTTTTTGAGTCTTTGAGGGAAAGGAGGAAGAGGTCTAGGAATGGGTTTCAACTTTTATGGTGTTGGCGCTGCATCACCTTTTCCATCCTTGGTACAAACATCTCTGCTCTTTGCATCTTTTTCTCAACTATCTCCTCATGGAAAACATCATCATCAACTGGCATCAGAGAGTCAATGGTCCATTTGCCATCACGTGTAGTTACTTCCATACATTGTCTTTCATTCTTTGGGTTTTGAATTGTGTTTCTAGGCAATGCCCTTTTTTGGCGCTAGTTTAATTAAGTCAACATCTCACCGAACTGTTGCTCTAGCTACTTGATAGCAATCGAATGAGACTCAAATTTTTGATTAATATTGGAGATGTCAGATTTCATCCCCTTTAAGGTCTCATCTCTAGCATTAGTCTTCTCCAACAACCGTTTGAACATCTCCTCAATTCGAGAACTACCAATATCAGAATCCTGATTATATGGTGGAACATACAGACCATTTCTATAACTATCTCTCTGTCCCTAATCAGTATCTTTGTCCTTGCCCCTATTCTTGTCATAGTAGCCTTCTTGATTGTTGTCTTTGAAGGTGCCATCTCTATTAAAGTCCCGACCTTGGTTTTTTTAACCTTGGTGCCAATAGTCTTGATTGGACCCTTGGGCATTGATCCAAAAACCCTCTATCTTCTTAGTGATGAAGCAAGTGTCCTTCTCATATTAAGGCTCCTCTTACATGGGTGCTCGTGAAAGCTGATAAACCACTACATTCACATGCTCTTGGTTTTGCTTCATCAATAACTCCATATTGGTACTGATCCACACAAACTTTTGCATCACATCTTCATTTATCTTTGCTTGAGCCAAATTAGTACTTATAGAAAATGAGATTTTGGTAGTTGACTATTCCCTTGTCCCTCCTTTGAGCAACCTCCTAAAATGGATGACAACTTGGCTATTTTCATTCAGGTCTCGATAGACGATTTCCACCAGGGCTTCATCAACAATCCCTTGGTAAAGGACACTTCTCAAACAGTTTGTGAACCTCTCCTATGTATTACTACTTACGTTACCAGGAAATTGCTCGAAGTTGTTGATTTGGTCCTTCAATTTCAGCTTCTTTGACCTCGGGAAGTAACTTTCCAAAGAGGCCTTTTGCAATTCGGCCCAATTGGTGATTGAACTATGTGAGAGCTCGGATAACCATAGTGTTGCATTATCTGTTAGACATAATGGGAAGACACGGAGCCTAACGATATCTATGGATAGATTCTAACTCCCCATCATGCTCTTGCAGATGAAGACAATGTTGTATAGATGGTAATGCAAATTCTCTGATGGTAGGCCCATGAACAATCCATAATTCTGCAGCATTTGAAGCAACCCACTCAACACGACAAACTTTGTGTCATCTAGCAGTGGAGGTAATACAACATCTCCCATGATATTTGTCGCCATAAGATCAAGCCGATATTGATTCCATGTGTTAGTTGCGGCTTGAAGATCCTGCAGTGGTGGATTAACTTCCTCAAGTAAAGGTGGATTATTATCATTGTTTGTGTTCAGTGCTGCATTTATTACATTATTATTTGCATTGTTCTGGTTCATTCTTCTTAGTATTTTTTGGATTTCAAGTCAAATGGAGTCAAGGGATTGCCTCGATTTCGAGTGTTGTGCATACACTACAACTGTACGCTGAAATAAAACAAAAATAATAATAAAAATGTAAAATGAAGGATATAAGAATTAATTCCTGAATTACTCAAATTACACTAGTTTAAACTATACTCTCCGTCAATGGAACCAAAATCTTGACGTCGCCCAATATACACCTCTTTTTTTAATGTTAAAGTGGTCATTGTCAAGATATATAACCTAACCAAGGTTAGAGTCGATCCCATGGGGAGTATGGTAGACTCAGGGTAATTTCATGAAAGTCAATGTAATTAACATACTTATCTCCCAAAAAGGGGGGTTTGTGATGTGCTACCGAAATACAACACTTTTGATGCTTAAAACATTGAATTTTATGTGTTCTCAAAGAGATGTTAGTAGATTTAATATGTTTTTATGTTTGTTTTATAGGATTATAGGGTTGGCATGGGTTTTTAGGCAAAGTATGCTGCAACAATAATTTTTGAGGACCCACGGAACCCTTTATGGCTAGTGGAATAACTCACATACCGTAAGAAGGGGTTCATAGAAATTTCTAGTGAAGAGTGACTCTCTGAATAAGATTCTATGAGTGATACAGATGAGCCATAAAACAATACATGATCCATAGAGTTGAAGTCAAGCCTTGAGGATTAGAAAATGGAGAAGTGTTGAAAGTCCATTAGATGAAACCCTCCATGGGCCGTAGAATCTTATACGAATCGTAGATGGATCTCATAGAATATAACTCTAGGTTGCAGTTGAAATCTACAAAACCTCAACATATGAGTCGTGGAACATAGTATGAGTCATAGACTTGCCCGTGGAGTGTGCCGACACAGTTTTCATATTTTGATTAGGTTTTGTAATTTAGACATTATAAATAGGTTTTTAGGTTATTTTTCAGAGAGTAACAAAGAGAGTTCGTGCGAATTCATTGTTTTTGATTGTTTTAGAAGAGAGAAAAATAACTTTTGTATTCTTGATTCATATGTTTGTTTCTATCAAAGAGTTAGATTTTTTGTTCATTGATTCCTTCATGTAAGTGCTAAATTATGTTATTCTATATCATAATTCTTGCATCTACACCAATTATGATTAGCTAAATCCACAACTAGTGTTGTGGGAACCATGAAGAATTAACAAGGTAAAATAGGATAATTTGTGATTCTTAAAAGGTGTGTATGAATGTATTTTGGCGACATCAAGTATTTTGGTGTCGTTGCCAGGGAATCTGACTAGATTTGTTTAGTTCAAGTAATTTGGAGATTAATCCTTATTTCCCTAATTTTATTTCTCTTGTTATTTTTGTTTTGTTTCAGCATGCAGATGTAGTGTATGCACAACACTCAAAGCCGAGGCAATCCCTTGACTTCATTTGACCCAGAGATCCAAAGGACGCTAGGAGAATGACCCAGGGTAATACAAATAATTTTATTGATGATGCGATGGACGCAACACTCAATCCAAACAATGACAACCCACCTCCACTAAATCCACCACCATAAAGTTTGCATGCCACAACAAATCAATAGAATCAATATTGGCTTGACCCTATAGTGATGGATGTCACGGGAGACATTGTGTTACCTCCACTGTTAGATGATACTAAGTTTCTCATATTGAGTGGGTTGCTACAAAAGCTATAGAATTGCAGGTTGTTCGTGGGCCTACCATCAGAGGATCAACATAACCATCTACAAAATATTATGTTCGTCTGCAAGAGTATGATAGGAAACCTAAACCTGTCCATCCATGTCATTGGGATCCGTGTTTTCCCACTATCTCTCATAGGTACACAATGCTATGGTTGTCCAAGCTCCCATAGAGTTTAATCACCACTTGGGAAGAATTGCAAAGGGTCTTTTTTGAGAGGTTCTTCCCAATCTGAAAGAAGTTGAAGTTGAAAGCAGAGATCAACAACTTCGAGCAGGTGTCTGGTGATTCACTCAGTACCACGTGGAAGTGATTTACTAAATTCTTAAGGAGTGTCCCGGACCATAAAACTGTTGATGAAGCCCTAGTGGAGATCTTTTATAAAACCTTAGACGAGAATAGCTAGGCTATTACTGATACTATCATGGGAGGCTCATTCATAGATTATCCATTTTAGGAGCTTGCACAAAGGACGGAAAGAGTGGTCAAGGTGAATTATGCATGGGGGACTAGGGACAAATCTACTACAAAAAACTCATTCTCAGTCAGAACTAGTTCGGTGCAGGTAGGAGCAAGTCAAGAAGTGATGCAAGAGCTTACAGGAATTAATACTAATATGGAGTTATTGATGAAGAAGAACCAACAGCGAGTAAATATAGTATCCCATTAGCCTCTACAACAATCCATGTAAGAGAAACCTTATTACAAATAGGACACTTGTTTTGTAGCAGATCAGATGGCGGGTTTTTAGACCAACATGCAAGGGTATAATCAGGACTTTTGGCACCAAGGTTAAGGAAACCAAGGTCAAAACTTTGGTAGAGATGGAACCTTTAGAGAAAATAACAGAGAAGGCTACTATGATAGGAATAGGGGCTAAGATAGAGATGTTGAATGGGGACACAGAGATGGCTACCGGAATGGTCCATATGTTCCACCGCACAATCAAGATTCTGGTTCTGGCACATCTTGCATTGAGGAGATATTTGATCGTCTACTGAAAAAAGCTGACGCTCAAGATGAAACACTAAGGAGAATGAAATCTGACATCTCCAGCATTAATCAAAAGATTGAGTCTTATTTTATGGCTATCAAACAACTTGAGAAGCAGTTTGGTCAGATGTCAACTCAACTGAACCAGCGCTAGAAAGGTATGTTGCCCAACAATACAACTCAAAATCCTAAGAATGAGGAGCAGTGTATGAAGGTCATGACGTATGGTGGAAAGCAGACTACTGACCATCCAATGATAGTTGATGATGATTTTATCCATGAGAAGATGAATGAGAGTGAGCATATTAGTGGTAGAGATGTTCGTGCTAGGGATGGGAAGAGTGATGCAGTGTCAATGCCACAAAAGGTAAAACCCATACCTAGGTCTCCTCCTCCCTTCCCTTAGAAACTCAAGAAAAAAGGAGAAGGAAGGTAAATTCAAGAACTTCCTCTCTATCTGAGACAACTCTCCATCAACATCCCTCTGCATGAAGCACTGGAGAAAATGCCCGAGTACACAATGTTTATGAAGGATCTAGTCACAAAGATGTGTACTGAGAGTCAGATTCTTTCACAAGAGCTTCAACATTGCAGTGAAATTTCCACAAGGTCCTTGGTGCAGAAACGAGAAGACCTCAGAGCATTCACCATCCCCTGCACCATAGGTGATGTTCAGTTTGCAAGGGCATTATGTTATCTCGGTGCCAACATAGATTTGATATCCCTTGTAGTCTTCAGAAAGCTATGCTTGGGAGCCTCTACTGCTACAACTATGTGGTAGTTGATGGTCGATCAAATGGTGAAGAAGCCTGTGGGGATACTATATGACGTCCTTGTTACTGTAGAGAAATTCATATTCCCTGTAGACTTTGTGATCCTAGATTGTGAGGTCGGCTTTGAAATCCCAATCATCTTGGGAAGGCCTTTCCTAGCCACTGGGCAAGCCTTGGTGGACATGGAATTGGGCCAACTCAAGTTTAGATTGAATGATGAAGAAGTCATTTTCAATATCTGTCAGTCAATGAAATAGCCAAATGAGCTAAAGATGGAGGTTTGGACCATTGATGAAGTCTGAGTAATCAGATGGTCCAAGTCGTGTTGTGATAATAAATCAGGCGCTACTTGGGAGGCAACCTAAAATACTGTGTAATATTAGTAGTTTTTGTTTTATTTTTAGTTTTTGGACTTATAGGTAGTTTAATTTTTGCTTTATGGTTGTAATGTATGGGCATGGGACCGGTGACATATAGGGTAACAATGTATTTTGTGCAGCTTATACAGGTACAAGACCAACTCAGCCATCTTGGGCTGAAGAGATAACTAGGAATAGATTTATGATTGATTATACGAGTCGTACATCATTGTACGACCCATGTACCAACTCGTAGAGCATTTCAGTGAGCTAAATATATGTGCATTCTAGTATATAAGCCAACTTTACAGCCCATAGAAAAACCTAAGGGCCGTTAATGGGGCTCGTGAACCCCAAGTAAGTATTTCTGCCTTTTGGACAAAGTCTGGAAGGTTCTACAACACATCTTTATGAGTCATATTTTATTATATGGCTTGTGAACAGGGTCATAGAACCTAGTCCCTAAACTAGGGTCCCCAGCTTCCTACAAAACCAGGATATACGAGCCGTAGGATACTCTATGACCCATAATCGGGGTTTCATATTGTTGGGCCTAGTTCTTTTAAACTGATCCGATCAAGTATGTATTAAGGTTCAAATTAATTTTGACCCTATTTTCCTTTGAAATCCCAAAAATACCCTGACCCCTCGTAAACCCTCATCGATCTGACCTAAATTTTGATTGCCACTACCTATTTCCGACCATTTTTTCGGCGAGCACCACAAACTAGGGATTTGGCCCCTCTTTCAACTCCTCCATTAATTTTAACTTTTTTGCATCATTTTCGATAAACTTTCAAAATTCTTGTTGATATTGGTTGAAATATGATGGGCATGGTGTTCATGATATAATTTGGTCTTATTTTGGTTTGATTTTCATGATTATTCATGAAATTAATGTGTATTCCCTTGTTTGAAAGTGAAATTAATAGCCAGAAAGTGTGTCGGTAACTGTATTATATGCATATGTAGTCACATGTCCTTGAAATTGCACGAATTTAGTTTATATAGTTGACATGATATTTCATGAACATGCCTTGCATTGATAAATGTTTCAACAGTGTTGGCAAGGTTTTGGGAAAAAATATGCTAAAGTTGCTGGTTTTTGGTGTTCCACGAGACTCTTTACGAGTCGTGGAGTAGTCCATAAGTCGTGGAGTGGGTTTTGTTCATAGTTCCAGTGAAGGGTGCAAAGTTGAAGTCAATTCTACAAGAAGGATCCACAAGTCGTACAATGTTACACGAGTCGTAGAGTGATGGTCGTACCCTGAGGATAAAAAACTGGAGAAATGCTGAAAAGTCATCAGACAAGACCTTCCACGAGCCGTAGAATCTTACACGAGCCATGGAATGGTTTTGTAGAAGTCAACTCTTGAACACTACCAGAGTCCACAAAACCTTGATCTATGGGTCGTGAAGTGGTCTACGAGCCTTGAAGAGGTCCCGTGAAGCTCGCCGACACAGTTTTCCTAGTTTATTTTGGATTTGTATTTTACTTATTATAAAAGGTGTTTAGGTTATGGTTCATTAAGTTTCCAAAAAGAACGAAGCTTGAACCTTGTTTTAGTGGATACACTTAGGATTTATCATATATCATGTGTTCTTGATCCAAACTTGTGATCTTAATTGAAGAGTTGGATTTTGTAATTTCAATTTCATCTTGTAAGTGCTTAATTATGTTCTTCTACATCATAATCTCTGCGTTTACACTGATAATACATAACTAAATCCACAACTAGGGTTGTGGGAACCATGATGAACTAACAAAGTAAAATCGATTAATGTGTAATTCTTGAAAGGTGTTTAGGGCATATTAATTATACCCTTCACTTTAATTAATTTTTAACGGTGTCCAACATTGAAACTCGCCTAGAATCACTTGCCAGATCAAGGAAGTGATGAATAGGAAAGAGGTAGTTAACATGAGACGATCGAGTTTTTTCTAGTCTAATCAACTTAACCTAATTAAGGGGAGGTTGTACTGGGATAAGAGTAAGGGTTAGTAGTGCCACACCACGGAGACGGATCAAGTTCCGAGGTGAAATTTACCAATTTGTTGGATCATAGACTTAGGTAAACCTAACTTACTGTCCTGCACCTACACACCAAAAGAGAACTGCATATGTCTGATATTACCATGTTAGGGATTCATGGAGAACACTCAACCCTAGTTAGCTCTTTCACTGATTGTTCTTTACTTGCATTCTTTTAGTTTACTTTAAATTCTTGTTTTTAAACCCCTTTTTCCTCGGGAGATAATAGGTTAATCACTCTCAAGGTGCATTGAATTGACTCTGGAGTCTACCATACTCCTCGTGGGAATGATCCTAACCTCATTTAGGTTATTTACTTGACTACCACTTTACCTCAGAAAGGAGGTGTGGCTTGAGCGACATCAAGTATTTTGGCATCATTGTCGGGGAATACGTCCATACTTGGTTAATTCAAGTATATTTGGGGCATTAATCCTTATTTCCATAATTTTACATTTTTTTGCATTTGTCTTTCTGTGCAGGTGTAGTGTATGCACAATACTCAAAGTTAAGGCAATCTCTTGGATCCATTTGATCCTGAGATACAGAGAACACTGCGAAGAATGGCCCTAAACAACACTAACAATGTCGCGAATGATGCGTTAAATGCAGTGCTGAACAGAAATAATGGTGACAACAATCCACCACCACCCCAGGGTCTGCAAGCCATAATAAATCAGTGGAATCAATACCGGCTTAACCCTATGGTGACTGATATTGCGAGAGCTATTATGTTACCCCCAATATCGGATGACACAAAGTTTATCATTTCGAGTGGATTACTCCAAATGCTACAGAATCATGAGTTGTTTGTGGGCCTACCATCAGAGGATCCTCATAACCATCTACACAATGTTATGTTCATTTATAAGAGCATGATGGGAAACCAAAATCTCTCCATAGATGTCGTTGGTCTCCATGTATTCCCACTTTATCTTACTAGCAACACAACGTTATGGTTATCAGAGCTCTCATTGAGTTCGATGACCAGTTGGACAAAATTGTAGACAACCTTTTTGGAAAGGTTTTTCCCTATCTCAAAGAAACTGAAGTCTGAGATCAATAACTTCGAGCAGATTCCTTGTGATTTGATTGATGCTACATGGGAGAGGTTCAAGAAATATCTGAGACATGTCCCTGACCACAAGATTGTTAATGAAGCCTTGGTGGAGATCTTCTACAAAGCCCTTGATGAGAATGGTCAGGTTGTTGCTAACATAGTTATAGGGGGATCTTTCATTGATCATCTATTCCAGGATGTGGCTCAGAGGTTAGAACGTGTGGTCAAAACTAACTGTGCAAAGGGTATGAGGGAGAAATCTACTACAAGGAGCTCATTCTCAGTTAGCACTAGTTCGCCACATACATAAGCCAGTGAGGAGGTTATGCAAGAATTGGCATGGATTAATACTAATGTTAAGCTATTGATGAAGTAGTACATGGAACAGGTAAATGTTGTAGCTCATCCTCCTCCTTTCCCACCCACGTATGAGGAAGCAAACTATAAGAAAGACACATGCTCTATTGCAAAGCAAATGACGGGTTTCTGGCCTAACACCCAAGGGTCTAATCAAGACTATTGGCGCAAAGGGCAAGGGAACCAAGGTCAAAACTATGGAAGAGATGGCGCCTTCAGAGACAATAACAACAGAGAAGGATACTATGATAAGCTGAGGGGACCAAAATGAGATGCTGATTGGGGCCACAGAGAAGGCTTCATAAATGGTCTATACATTCCACCACACAATTGGGATACTGGAGTTGGCTTATCTCGCATTGAGGAGATGTTTGACCGGTTGCTGAAAAGGGTTGATGCACAAGATGAGACACTAAAGGGGATGAAGTTTGATATCTCCAGTATGAACCAGAAGATTGAGTCTCATTCTGTGGCCATCAAGAATCTTGAACAACAATATGGTCAAATATCAACTCACTTGAACCAACGCTAGAAAGGTACGCTGCCCAGCAATATTGTATAGAATCCTAAGAATGACAGGCGGTGTATGGCTATCATAACTCATAGTGAAAAGCAGACAGTCGATCTTCTGCTACCGATAGATGATGGCGATCTTTGTGATGCGAGTGTGGTGAATAAATAGGATGAAACTAGAGATGATTGTATGGTGAATGAGGAAAGTAATATCGCACCATAACAGTTGAGACCTATTCCTCGACCTCCTCCTCTCTTCCCTTAGAGACTAAAGAAAAAGGAGTAAGGTAAGTTCAAATACTTTCTCTCCATGTTGAAGCAGCTCTCCATCAATATTTTGTTGATTGAGGCATTGGAGAAGATGTCTAGCTATACTAAGTTTATGAAGGATCTAGTGACTAAGAAGCAAACTGTGAGTTAAGAGCTCTCCCAAGAGCTCCAACACTGCAGTGCAATTTCCACTAGATCCTTGGTGCAGAAATGTGAAGACCCAGGCGCATTTACCATTCCTTGCACTATAGGTGATGTGGAGTTCGCAAGGGCACTGTGCGATGTTGGTGCTAGCATATATTTGATGCCCCTTGTGATATCCAAGAAGCATGTTCTGGCAACCCCTACCACGATGAGCATGATACTGTTGATGACTGACAGGATGGTGAAGAAGCCTGTAGGATACTTTATAATGTCCTTGTCAATGTTGATGGGTTCATCTTCCCTGCAGACTTTGTGATCCTGGATTGCGAAGTCGACTTTGACATCCCAATCATCTTGGGAAGTCCTTTCCTAGACACTTAGCGAGTCCTCGTGAATATGGAATATGGCCAACTCAAGTTCAGATTAAATGATGAAGAAGTTGTCTTCAATGTTTGTCAGACAATGAAGAGGCCAGATGAGCTCAAGATGGAAGTGTGGGTTGTTGATGAATTCTGAGGAATCAACAAGTCCACATCATACCGTGACAATAATCTAGGTGCTTCTTGGGAGGCAACTCAAGTTATTTAATGTAATAGGATAGTTGTTGTTTGCTTTTTAGTTTAAGAATGCTAGGTAGTTTTTATTTGTAGTAGTTTTTCTTGTAAAGTTTGAACAATGGACAGGTGGCATATAGGGTAATAGTGTATTTATGCAGGTGCAAGGCCAAGCTGGCAATTTTGGGCCAAAAATATGGTTCTACGACTGATTATATAGGCCGTACTTCATTGTACAGTTCGTATACCAGCTGATAGAATCTTCCAATGAGCAAAACATAGATTCACTCTAGTTCACAAGAAAAATTCATGATCCGTAGATAAAAATACGGGTCGTGAATGGGGTTCGTGGTCCCCATGTAAGTTTTCTAATTTTGGCTAAGTGTTAAAAGTACTCTATAAAACCCTTTTTATGAGTTGTATCTCAATTCACAACTCGTGTAAAGGTATCATAGAGTATAGGTCTCAAGTTAGGGTTCCAGGCCCATACGAGATCATGATCTATGAGCCGTGGAACATTCCATGGCCAGTAGTCAGGGTTTCTTCATGCTCGACCCAGTAACTTTAAACACTAACCCAGTTTGATATATAAATGGGGTCAAAATAATTTTGACCCTATTTTCATCTAAACATTTCCCCAAATATCCTAACAACTGACCCTACAATCAACTCAGATCCCCGTGACTGACACTCTGACTATTTTCCAGTGACAATTCCGCAAACCTTGACCCAGGGTTTTTCGGCCCCTCTCTATGCCCCTTTACTAATTTCAACAAAAGTTACATCATTTTGGTAAGATTTCGGTACCTAAAGCCTAAATTTATCAAATTAGTTGTAAATATTTGGGTGATTATTGCTTTGAGTGGGATTTTGTTCCATTGGGTAACTCGTGATATTCTAATCCCAATAATTTATTGTGATATCGATGTGATTGCCTGAATTAGGATTGAACTAGTAGTCGAAAAATATTTGAGTAGCCAATTTCATGCTCACAATATTTAGGCCATCAAATTGAATTGAATTGTTATATTGTTAAGCATTGTGAACATAGGTTAGACCGTTAGGATCACATGTTAAATTATTTTCGAGGGGGTCATTTTTAAGTATAATGCATGTGGGGATGGGAATTGATGGATGGAAAACTATGTGGGGTGTGTAAGTTCACTGCGATACTGGTAAATTATTAAAAAATTAGTCGTTTAGGGACTCGTATGATGGGCTTGGCAAAGTTCAAGGTTTGGAAATAGGTTCACGAGCGTTTTCTATGACCCGTGGAACATTCCACGAGTCGTAATTACCATAAATGAAAAGTTTCAGAAACTAAAGTTTTTGAGATTCCTTTAGACGAGACCTTTTTATGAGTCGTAGATTGTTCCACGACTCGTAGATAGGTCTCGTAGAGTCCCACCTGTGTGATACCTAATCTAGGATCTCATTACAACCCAATCCACGATTCGTGGACTATTCCATGAGTCATGCCTGGTCTTGTAGATTATTCCAGTGACTTAAAATTATTGAACATTGTATCCACGAGACCCCTCTACTACTTGTAATATATTCTACGAGTCGTAAGAGGGTACTCGTAGACACTTATTTTTCTAGTCTAATTTTGACTTTTGTTTTTGATTTCCAATTCATGGGACTAATTGGTTTTGTGAATATGGTTTTGTAGGTACTATGGCTCCGCGACCAAGGAGAGACGATATTAGGGCCATAGGGGATTTCCTGCGGGACGAGGCCACTAATTTTGAGCATGCCCCCAGTCTGAAGGATGGGTACAAGAGCTCGACGTTCAGCTACATATAGACACTGAGCCATGACAGACTTGGGCTACTATGAGGCAGGCCACCACGAAGGCGATCATGGTCTGCTCTCCCCAGTCTAACGAGGGAGGTGACAGGGCCAATAGCAACATTCGGATGACCTCTTTTGAAGGAGGGTGTCACGACCCGAGAGTAGGGCCTCGACGTGACATGGCGAAGGAGAACCCAAGAGTCCTCGATCAAGCCATCATAACATCATCACACACATCATTGGTTCGAAGCACGTAAACATAGCAAATAACACATAAGTCTAGGAGATTCTAGGTCTTTGGACTCAAGCTATAGGGATGTTGTCGGGAATGGGATAAGCATGATTAACCGGGTAAGTATGACTCAAGCTATGGGGGCAAGAAGAGTTAGGGACTTTCCACACAAGCACATTCCCAATCAAAAAATCATAATATCATAAGTGGAACCAAAATCATAACATAAGGAACCATTGCCGAACATAGGTAGTCATATCATTGCAAGTAACACATAGCATCACGTACAATAGAGTTTAATATGTCCAACAATGCCTCTACATAAGATGAGACGGGGCCTCGACATATTTCGGGCTCACCCTCAAGTCATAAGGCAAAGTAACATAAACTAAAGACATAAGATATATGAAATTGGGTATTACACTTGGAGTATAGGGCCCACCATAAGAACACTTCAAAGTCTTCACTAGACATCCAACGGTAGAAGAAAGTCGTCTCTGATCCTTACATGGTTAGAACATGTAGACAAAGAGTATGGGCTAGCACATATAATGCACTATGTGGGTATGCCATGCAAGTGCACATGATCCTATGACGAGGCTAGATGACAAGGGCACACATGGTATGGAAAGGAGTGCACATAGCCAAAGGAATTTATATCATAATAATATGTCATGTCATGTTGTGATGCATGAAGTGCAACCTACATATCATAATGGGGATGTGACCTCAATCGACAACATGAGAGACCAAGTGAGCTACTACTTGGAATTGGACTACTTGCCACGTAGATCCCTAGTCAACCCTTAAACAAGGGGATACATAACAAGTCAATCCCAGCAAGGGAGATAATCCATGGTGGCACATGGTTTGATGGAAAAAAGTATGGACCCTTGGAGATAGTCCACTCTGACTCCAATCCCTCGGTGCTAAGTCTCATCCCACGAGAATACATATACAAGCCTTTAAAATGAAGATTTGACCTTTCGTTCAAAACAATGCATAGTTGGGCTATTAGCCAAAATATAATTCAAGTCTTTACATAATTAGGCTCAAAAATCGACAAGAGTTTCCAAAAGCCATTTTCCAAGACCAATGCAATAGGATTAGCTCATATACATAGCATATCATATCATGCATCATCATAACATATCATATCATAATGGTGTAAACACCCATAATTTCTCAAAGATCCATAACATAGACTTTATGTGATCACCTTTAGTCATTTCCCGTAACATATCATAACATGAGGGCCAAGCCCTTATACAGAGTTTCATCATATGCTCATGGATGAAATGCATGGATGATCAAGAGTAGCATGGGTATTAGATATCATCATTTAAACCGCCAATATAAGAAGTTCATATCCAAAGCATAATGAAATCATCAATTTAAAGTCAAATCCTTCATACCCATACTTGAATTGAAGAACTTAGAGGACATGCATTTTTGAAACCTCATGAAATCATTGAAATTCATCAATTGGGGACTCCATTAACTTTGAAATAAATAAATTTGCACAGCCCATACCTCAATTTAAGTAAATCATTCATGATCATAAAGATCCATTTGCAAAATAAATCAAAATTCATCAATTTCAAGAAAAAGGTTTTGGGTCTTCATAGTTGAAAGAGAAACCATGAATCAAGCCCATATACCTTTAATTACTCAAGAAGAATAAGAAGAATCTGAAGAAGAATAAAATTTTTCCAAGTTTCCAAGCTTGCCTTCAATAGAGGTTGAAAGAAAATTAAGAGAATAATTTAGAGAGATTCAAGAGATTGAATGAATTAGGGTAATTAGGGTTCAATTCAGGGTTTTAGGAGAGTTTAGAAAAACTAAAATGGCCCTAGGATTACTTAAAATTACAATTTAACCATTAATGAAATGGAGAAAATAGCTAGGAACTGGGAACGCAAAACAGTTACACGGACCGTAATACGGTCCACGGTTTGTGAAATCAACCCTGCGGCTACACTTGGTCACGACCTTGGCTTGAAATTCTTGGGAACGTTTTGGACCACTCCACGGCTGGATCATGGGACGTGAGGCATCATACAGACCATGAACTTTTTCGTGGAGCCTCACTTGGCTCTAAGTTCTGGCCCAGGGTCCAAGCAACTATCTGGACTACTCCACTGGTGCCCCCACAAATCATGAGGCATTACACGAACCGTGAAATGGACCATGTAGCCTCACTTTGTTTGGAGACTTGGTCTAATACCTAGCCCACACTCTGGATCAACCCACAGACAGGTTCAAGGGCCGTGAACCCCCACACGGTTCGTGGTCCCTCCGTGTGGCCCTGCCTTATACAACTTTTCCCCTTCCTTTCCAGAATGCTTTCGTGCACTGACAGCCTCACCATAATGGTCTTAACTTCCACATTCGAACTCCAATTTGAGTGATACCAATTGTGTTGCGAAGATAACTCGAAGAGCTTAGTTTTTATATGTCATAGTCTACACAGTTCATTTCATACCAAGAGATATAGCCATTCAAATTCAGTACTTCCATAAAATGTCAAGAAAACTTAACCATCGCGATTCCTTTGAACATGGCCACATAAGTAAGACCCATGATGGCCACTAGCCAACAAAAACAGGTTCAAATAGACCTTGATCAACCACTACAAAGTTCAAAAAATTTTGGGTCATTACATCATCTCCCCCTTGGGAACATTCGTCCTCAAATGGGCTAGAGCAAGGCTTGAAGGATTCAATCAAGCAAGAAACATTATCAACACAACTCATAATGGACCATGCAACATTTTCAAAGAAACATTAAACTCGTGTCAAAGCATCATTCAAATCATTTTCGTGCTCATGTATGCATGTAATGTCATGAAACTCAAGAATTAGGACCATTAGAAAAGATAGGACCTAGTAATTTAGGCTTGAGTAGATTGGAAAAGATATGGGTACCGCTTCATCATGACTGACTCTGCTTCCCACGTAGTGCTCTCCACTTGTTGGTTTCTCTAAAGTAGTTTGACCGAACCTACCTCCTTGTTGTGAAATCGTTTGACTTGCCTATCCAAAATATCAACCGACACCTCTTCGTAAGTCAAATTCTCCTCAACCGTCACAACCTCCAAAGGTGTAATTGCCTTAGGGTCACCAATCAATTTCCTCAACATCAAAACATGGAACACCGGATGAATAGAATTCATTTCCAAAGTCAAATCCAACCTATAAGCCACATTGCCAATTCACTCAACCACCTCATATGGTCCGATGTACCGAGGGATCAACTTGCCCTTTTTTCCAAATCGCATGATGCCCTTCATAGGAGATACTTTCACATAAACCCAATCACCCACATGAAATTCAAAGTTTCTTTTCCTAACATTTGAATAGGACTTTTGGCAACTTTGAGCCTTCCTCAACCTCTCCATAATCAACTTCACGTTTTCTATGGCCTTAATAACCAAATCCGAGCCCAATAACACCATCTCACCTATTTCAAACCATCCCACTAGAGATATACACCTCCTACCATACAAAGCTTCAAACGGAGCCATACCAATACTAGCATGGAAACTATTATTGTAGAAAAATTCAATAAGCGGTAGATGATCATCTCAATTTCCCTTGGACTCCAACACACAAGCCCTTAACATGTCTTCCAAGATTTGAATTGTCCTCTAGGCTTGTACATCGGTTTGGGGATGGAAAGCGGTGCTTAACTTGATCTTGGTGCCAAGTCCTCTTTGAAATGACCTCCTAAAGTGACAAGTAAATTGGATACCACAATCCGATATGATAGACCTTGGTACACTATGCAATCTCACCAATTCTTGAATATACAATTTAGCATAATCTTCGGTATTATATATAGTATTGACCGGTAAAAAGTGAGCTGACTTAGTCATTTAGTCCAAAACCACCCATATTGAGTCAAACTATTTACGAGTATGGGGTAACCCAACTACAAAGTCCATATTCACATCCTCCCACTTCCAAGTAGGAATTTCATTATCTTAGGTCTACGCGTTGGGCCTTTGGTGTTCCACCTTCACTTGTTGGCAATTCAGACATTCCAACACAAACTTGGCTATGTCCTTCTTCATGCCATGCCACTAATACCTCTCTCAATTCCCGATGCATCTTAGTAGACCCCGGATGAATAGAATATTAGGAATTATGAGCTTCGCTCATGATAACCTCCCTTAGGCTGTCGACATTCGGAACGCATAATCCATTTTGATACCGTAGCACATCATTTCCCCCTTAGGAGAAAACCTTTATTTTTT
The DNA here is from genome assembly GCA_038996855.1 of Solanum aculeatissimum. Classification (NCBI taxonomy): domain Eukaryota; kingdom Viridiplantae; phylum Streptophyta; class Magnoliopsida; order Solanales; family Solanaceae; genus Solanum; species Solanum aculeatissimum. The sequence continues at coordinate 19,895 of JBCEWC010002691.1, forward strand.
CCTCAGCAACCAACTTCTTTAACTCAACCAAGGAAGGGTCTAAATCTTGCTTTTCCTTAATATCAACCACCACCGGGACTCTGATCCGCTTTGAACAAGAATACTACCCTCTTTCGAGTTGGTCAACCTAACACCTAATCTAGCCAATCGGTGCATGCCCCTTACTATTTCCTTCTTCCCTTCATCCACGTGCGACACACTCCTTATAGATAGCCTACTAAGGGAATCCGCCATGACATTCGCCTTGTTGGGATAATAAAGAACACTCATGTTATAATCCTTGAGAAGTTCAAATCATCTATTTTGTCTCAAGTTAAGATCCCTTTGTATGAATACATATTGAAAACTTTTATGATTGGTGAAGACATCAACGTGAACCCCATACAAGTAGTGTCTCCAAATCATTAAAGCAAACACCACCATCGCCAACTCAAGATCATGGGTCAGATAAATTTGCTCGTACACCTTCAATTGCCAAGACGCATAAGCTATCACCTTGCCTTGTTGCATAAGTACACATCCTAACCCAATCCATGATGCATCACAATACACCACAAACCCATCTAACCCATTGAGCAAGGTTAAAATAAGAGCTGGTGCGAGTCGATCCTTCAAAGTCTGAAAACTCTTCTCACACTCACTTGACCACACAAACCTAGTGTTCTTCTTGGTCAACTTAGTCAATGGGGATACAATCAAAGAAAACCCTTCGACAAATCTTCGATAGTAACCGGCCAACCCAAGGAAACTTGGAATATCTGAAGGGGTCAACGGTCTAGGCCAATCCTTCACCACTTCGGTCTTCTTAAGATCAACCTTAACACTATCACCGGACACCACATGACCAAGGAATGCAATTTCTCCCAACCAAAACTCACACTTGCTCAACTTGGTGAATAATTATTTCTCCCTCAAGGTTTAAAGCATCAACCTCAAGTGATCCATATGCTGTCGCTCACTCAGGAGTAAATCAGGATGTCATCAATGAACACCACCACAAAACTGTCAAGGAATGACTTAAATATCTGATTCATGAGATCCATAAACACCATCGGAGCATTGGTCAAACCAAATGACATCACCATAAATTCAAAATGATCATAACGAGTCAAAAAGGCCGTCTTTGGAATATCACACTCCCTTACCTTCAACTGATGGTAACCCAAACAAAGATCTATTTTAGAGAAATGAGTAGCTACTTGGAGTTGATCAAACAAGTCATTGATTCTAGGCAACGGGTACCTATTCTTGATGGTCACCTTATTCAACTGTCAATAATCAACACATATTTGAAGTGAACCGTTCTTCTTTCTCACAAACAACACGGGAACAACCCAAGGTGAAATACTTGGTCTAATGTAATCCTTCTCCAATAAGTCCTTAAACTGATCCTTCAACTGCTTTAGTTCGACCGGAGCCATACTATAAGGAGGAATAGAAATAGGTTGAGTATCCAGAAGGAGATCTATGCCAAAATCCAATTCTCTATCAGGAGGAATGTCAAGCAAGTCTTCGGGAAACACATCGAGAAATTCATTAACCACCGGAACCGATTCAAGCATCGGTAACTCACCCTCCACGTCTTTAACCCTTACAATATAATAGATGCACCCCTTGCAAGTCATTCTCCGAGCTTTAAGGCTGAAAATAAACTGACCCCTAACCACGGAATCCCTACCTTTCCATTCTAATACGGGCTCATTACGAACTTGGAATTTAACTTGCCTAGTTCTATAATCAACTGAGGCATATGAGGCATGTAACCAATCTATCCCAAGAATAACATCAAAGTCATACATCTCAAGCTCTATAAGATTACCGGGGAAAACTTTATGCAACACAAAAACAGGAAAACCCCAATATACTTTCCGGGAAATGATAGACTCACCCACAAAAGTATACACCAAATAAGGTTCCTTCAAAGTTTTAGGACTCAAACCAAATTTAACAGCCAACAAAGGAGCCACAAAAGATAAATTTGCACCTAGTTCAAGTAAAGCATAAGCATCAAAATCAAAGACTTTTAACATACCAGTCACGATGTCCGGAGTCTCCTCCACCTCCTGCTAAGCATAAAGAGCATAAAACCTATTATTTATGGGAGTACCATCAACCTTGGCCTTCGGCTGCCCCTGACCCACTGAAGCCACTTGATCCCTCTTGGTGTTCTTTGGACAATCAAATATCTTAAGATTCATACTTCCACACCCATAGCAGGCACCCGAAACCTTTCTACACTTACCCAAATGGTTTCCCCCAAAATAGCCACAACGGAGAGCTCGTGGACCACCCCCAACTTGTGCCATAGGAGGAGGCACTCTTGGATTAGCAAGCTTCATGTTCGAACCTTGGCCTTTTTGGAATCGACTACATTCGCCACCACCCTTAGAGTTAGAGAACCCACCATCAAACCGGGCCCTCTTGGATTCGTTCACCCTCCTCTCCTTGAGATTCTCACCTTCAATTTATTCAGCATAAGTCATAAGCCTGGAGATATCCATATCCCGAATAAGCATGGCGATACGACATTATTTTATAACCAAGTCAAAGACACCAAAAATGAATTTGTACATCCTTGCACGGGGATCAGCTACTAACATGGGAGAATACTTTGAGAGCTTAGTGAACTTCAAAGAATAGTCCCTCATGAACATGCTACCTTGCTTGAGGTTGATAAATTCAATCATCTTGGCTTCCCAAAGTTCAAAAGGGAAGAAATGGTCTAGAAAAGCAAACTTGAATTCCTTCCAATAAACCTTAACATCTTCAATTCTTTTCACCAACCACGGATTGTACCACACTTGAGCTACATCCTTCAATTGATACATAGTTAACTCATTCTTCTCTTCAAAACTGACACCCATAACAGTCAACATTAATAAACTCTTGAGCATCCTCATCAACCTTTGAACCAAAGAATTTCGAAGAGTTCATCCAGCTAAAGTCTCTCACCCTAGAAGCTGACGTGCTACCATTTGTGGGATTAGCTGACCGGGCTTGATTATCCACCATTTGGGCCAACATAGCCACCACATTCTGAAATTTAGTGTGAGTCACTTGTTCCTCCACAGGCTCACGAGGGGTTTGTTTCTCATGGACAGGAGCCTGTCTAGGAAGGGGAGCTTTTCTAGTAGGCATCTTCTGAAAGAGCGACAAGAACACTAACGTTTAGGAAATCTTGTAAACAGTACACGACATGACATAAGGGACAATGAAGTGAGAAAATTCCTAAAATGTCGTCATAGCCTCTCATTCATAGGTATGGCGCGCATCACACCCATGAACAAGACTCTACTTGATGTGGCATGTCAGACTCCGAGGATCATTTAATAACCTAAGGCTTTGATACCATCTTTGTCACGACCCGAGAGTAGGGCCTAGATGTGATATGGCGAAGAAGAACCTGAGAGTCCTTGATCAAGCCATCATAACATCATCACACACACCATCGGTTTGGAAGCGCATAAACATAGCAAATAACACATAAGTCTAGGGGTTTTCGGGGGATTTGGACTCAAGCTATGGGGATGTTGTCGGGAATGGGATAAGCATGAATCACATAGCACATAGCAATTATGTTATAAGGGGCGGGTAAGTTTGACTCAAGCTATGGGGGTAAGAAGGGTTAGGGACTTTCCACACAAGCACATTCCCAATCTAAAAATCACAATATCATAAGCGGAAATGAAATCATAACATAAGGAATAGTTGTTGAACATAGGTAGTCATATCATTTCAAGTAACACATACCATCACATACAATAGAGTTTGATATGTCCAACAATGCCTCTACATAAGATGAGATGGGGCCTCGACATATTTTGGGCTCACCCTCAAGTCATAAGATAAAGTAACATAAACTAAAGACATAAGGTAGATGAAATTGGATATTGCCCTTAGAGTATAGGGCTTACCACAAGCAACACTTCAGAGTATTCACTAGATGTCCAACGGTGGAAGGAAGTAGTCTTCCATCCCCACATGGATAGAATATGTAGATAAAGAGTATGAGTTAGCACATATAATGCACCAAGTATACGGGTATGCCATACAAGTGCACATGATCCTACGACGAGGCTAGATGAGAAGGGCACACATGGTACGGAAAGGAGTAAACATAGCCAAAGAAATTTATATCATAACAATATGCCATGTCGTGTCATGATGCATGAAGTGCAACTTACATATCATAACGGGGATGTAACCTCAACCAACAACATGAGAGACCAAGCGAGCTACTACTTGGAATTGGACTACTTGCCAGGTAGATCCCTAGTCAACCCTTAAACAAGGGGATACATAACAAGTCAATCCCATCAAGGGAGATAACCCATAGTAGCACATGGTTTGACGGAAAAGAGTATGGACCCTTGGAGATAGTGAACCCCGACTCCAATCTCTTAGTGCTAAGTCTCATCCTACGAGAATACATATACATATACAAGCCTTCAAAATGGAGATTTGACCTTTCTTTCAGAAAGATGCATAGTTGGGCTATTAGCCAAAACATAATTCAAGTCTTTCCATAAATAGGCTCAAAAGCCAACAAAAGTTTCCAAAAGTCATTTTCCAAGACCAATGCAATAGAATTAGCTCATCTACATGGCATATCATATCATGTATCATCATAACATATCATATCATAATGGTGTAAACACCCATAATTTCTCAAAGAGCAATAACATAGACTTTATGTGATCACCTTTCATTATTTTCCGTAACATATCATAATATGAGGGCCAAGACCTTATCAAGAGTTTCATCATAACGAGTCTTTCATGCTCATGAATTCAATGTATGGATGATCAAGAGTAGCATGGGTATTAGATATTATCATTTAAACCTCCAATACAATAAGTTCATATCCAAAGCATAGTGAAATCATCAATTTATAGCCAAATCCTTAATACCCATACTTGAATTGACAAACTAAGGGGACATGCATTTTTGAAACCTCATGAAATCATTGAAATTCATCAATTAGGGACTCCATTCACTTTGAAATAAATAAATGTTCACAACCCATACGTCAATTTAAGTAAATCATTCATAATCTTAAAGACCCATTCGCAAAAGAAATCAAAATTCATCAATTTAAAGAAAAAGGTTTTGGGTCTTCATGGTTGAAAGAGAAATCATGAATCAAGCCACATACCTTTAATTACTCAAGAAGAATAAGAAGAATCTGAAGAAGAATCAAATTTTCCCAAGTTTCCAAGCTTGCCTTTAATGGAGGTTGAGAGAAAACTGAGAGAATAATTTGGAGAGATTCAAGAGATTGAATGAATTAGGGTAATTAGGGTTCAATTCAGGGTTTTAGGAGAGTTCAGAAAGACTAAAATGGCTCTAGGATTACTTAAAATTACAATTTAACCATTAATGAAATGGAGAAAATAGCTAGGAACTGGGGATGCAAAATAGTTACATGGACCGTAATACGGTCCACGGTTCGTGAAATCAACTGTGTGGCTACACTTGGTCACGACCTTGGCTTGAAATTCTTGGGAACTTTTTGGACCACTCCACGGCTGGCTCATGGGCTGTGAGGCATCACACAGACCATCAACTTTTTTGTGGAGCCTCACTTGGCTCGGACATCTGGACCAGGGTCCAAGCAACTATCTGGACCACTCCACTGGTGGCCCCACAAATCATGAGGAATTACACGAACCGTGAAATGGTCTGTGGAGCCTCACTTGGTTCGAGATCTTGGTCCAATACCTAGCACACACTCTGGATAAACCCAAAGACAGTCTCAAGGGCCGTGAACCCCCACACGGTCCGTGGTCCCTCCGTGTGGCCCTGCCTTACCCAACATTGCCCCTTCCTTTCCAGAATGCTTTCATGCACTGACAACCTCACCATAATGGTCTTAACTTCCACATTCAAACTCCAATTTGAGTGAAACCAATTGTGTTGCGAAGATAACTCGAAGAGCTTAGTTTTGATAGGTCATAGTCTACACAGTTCATTTCATAACAAGAGATATAGCCATTCAAATTCAGTACTTCCACAAAATGTCAAGCAAACTTAACCATCACGATTCCTTTGAACATGGCCACATAAGTAAGACCCATGATGCCCACTATCCAACCAAAATAACTTCAAATAGACCTTGATCAACCACTACGAAGTTAAAAAAAATTGAGTCATTATAGAGGGTCCGAGCCCAGATCCAAGAAGGGGTCCGACTCGGCCTCATCTTTAGGACCCCAAGTACCAGATACTTTACCATATGCCCAAGCTAGCAGTTGGTACATCAGAGATATGTGGGCCATCTTTGAAGAGGACATGCAACAGAATGAGCGGGGCTGACTTACTCATTCTAACTTTAAGGAGCCATGACTTATCACTACAGGACTCGACAGTGTCCCAGGATCGAGAACACTATAGTTTTATACAAGCTCCAGTGGTTGGCACAACCTATAGAGAGGTACTCACTGGTATTGGTGTGAATGGTTTTTGCCTCCTACATCGCCACAGTACGCAACTCTCCTTCCAAGGAGAAGAAACTTCTTGCCCAGCCGAGATTGGAGGAGGTCATGTTGGGAGGTCGGCAGGTGGATATATCAAAGGAGACCATCCATCGGATATTGTTTGGGCCAAAGTTCTCTGCCGCCAGATCCACAGCTGAGTTCGATCGTAGAGTAGAGCAAACTCTAGACTTGGGCGTGATGAGGGACCCAGAGTATAGAGCTGCTTTGATGAGATAGGTTGTTGGCCAAATAGCAGCAGAAAGGCCTGATCTCGTATGGATCACCACGTCAGCAGAGCCTATAGCCAAGGTTTCCCTCAGTTTCCCCGCTAAGTTTTGGTAGGCAGTGGTTCATTCATGGATCCGATCGATACTTACAGACAACACACTCACACCAAACCATGTAGTTCTAGTACCCAACATCTTCGCTGGTTATGATATTGATTGGGTCACCCTTATTTCAGAGTAGATCCACGAGGCATCCCTAAAGAGGTCTATGACTATCCCTTTCCCGTGTTTAATTCACCGACTATGTTTAGCGGTGGCGGTGGATGTGATTCACCATGTGGACTTATTAGTAGAGGTTCAGTGTTTGCTTAAGGCTATCCTGATCAAGGCTGATGATAATTTAGTTGCACTCTAACGAGCACCGAGGCCTCAATTACCGATGCCAGAGATGTTTACTCCAGTGCCACCGTTTGAGCCATCTACCACTTTTGTTATTGCACCTACTACCGAGGAGCCCCCACAGGCTGAGACCGATATGGAGAGGGGGTCCTCTTATGATATTCCTACTGCAGTGGCCTCAGTATCTACTTCAATACCCACAAGCATCGCCTATGTATTTGCAACAACATTTCAGGCCCTGGTGCAGTGACAGGACCACACTGAGTCCTAATTGACTCAATTATTGCAGCAGTTGAGACCCTGGGTCCACCAGGTTGTCTCCGAGGTGGAGATCCACATGTAGACATTCACAGTTGCAACTATTTGGGAGAATCGTAGTCCCATGGATCCTTGAATAGTTGTATTTGAGTGGCGGGTCTAGTAAAGCCTCAATTCAGTGAGGCCTCTAGATTTGACGTCCATCCAGATAGAGCTTCAACAGCTCTGGACCTAGATGAGTGTTGCCCTCGCTGCCCCTGTTGATGTCCCACCGGCCTTTCCAGATGAGTCGGTGGTCGACTTATTTGCTCCAAAGGAGCTACCTATGCCTTCCCTTAGAAAATGACCCTGATATTGTATGCTTCAAGACAGGGCTAACGGAGCAGCAGGAGCTCAAACTTGCAATCTCTAAATTGAGGCAATATGAAAAGCTGCGGCTAGCACGAAAGCGAAGGGTGCTGGCCCCTCAAGACAGGCTCCTACTGGTGAGGAGTTCACCAGTTAGATGGAGGGTGGAAAGACTCGAGATGAGTGAGGTACTTCAGTGCCCAAGTATGTTCTTTTGATCCCTTCTCTTGACTTTTTATATGTGTGCACATTGGGGACAATGCACATCCTTTTGATGGGGTGTGGGTATTTATAGGCCTCAGTGAAGTCTGAGTAGCCTTGGCCTATAACTACCCCAATTTTTTATCCAAAGGGTTTTCTTGTCTGTGTTCTTTTTCCTTGCGGATATTTATTTTTCTGTTGAACTGACATGTTTAGGATGTTTAGATAATATTAGTAACATTCAGTACTTATATCTATGGCATAGTATGTTTTTGTTGAAAATGGCACACACTAAAATTCCTTGCATGATTAGTTGTCTAACAATGCTTGTTCTGATAAGTTAAGCTAAATTATGATGAAAAGCATGATCTGATAGTCTGTATTAACATGTAAAGCAGTGTCATGTGTGAGTGAGCTTAATTTCATGATTAAGTATTGTGTTTTAATTCAGAACTTTCCCTGTTACTATGATTTTTGTTGCAAATTAGTTGGTTAGGAAAGGATCTTAGTCCATTGTTCGTAATAGCCCACTTAGCCTAAAAATAACCAACTAAATGTGTTATGTTTCCCTTGATCCCAGTATTTGAGAATTAAATTGACCTATTGATTGTAAACACCTAAGAAACCTTGCCCAAATTCATGATTAGATCCTAAAATTAGACCTGGTCCTTCCTTGAACATTGTGCACATTGACTGAGGCAAATAGCCTAAGTTAAGGGTGGCTACCAAAAGTGACCCTGGTTCGAAGGATAGATAATGTGCACCTCAACTCAAGCTAAAAGCCTAAGTTGAGGGTGGCTAGTGAGGAAAAGCCATAAAAAGGGGAGGGAAAATTAGTGTTGCAAATAGAGAGTGGGGTGCCATGAAAAGAAAAATTAAATAAGTTCTTAATCAGTGTGCTAAAGAGAAAAAGAATTTTAAAAATAAAGCCACTGTATAAAAGAGTACAAAATAGGCACCCTAAAAGGTTTGAAATAGAAAAAAAAGGGAGAATGAACTAAGAGATGGGTTGGTAAGGTAAAAGTGTAGAAAATGTAGTGTCAAGGAGGGTTCTTAGTCACTATGTTCCCAAAATATCACTCCAAAGCCCCCTGAGCGTACGTTACAAATCTAGTAAGTCCTAAAATGTTCCTAACCCAACTAGTTGAAAGTGTTAGTCATGAGTATAGGGGCAAGCATATGATATTGACCATGGTATCTGAATGTCTTTTGTGAGTGAGAGTGACCTAGTATCTTCCCAAGCATTAACTATGAAAAGTTTATACTGAGAGGGAAAATAGGACTTCTTTTTGTGAGGACACTTGCATTGCAGTGTTGATGTCTGACTAATTTGGTGATTGTTGCTTATTTATAATTACATGAATTATCATAGTTGCACTATTGGACATATTAATCTGTATTGGTTTGCTAGATGACTATCTGATCTGAGGTTGACATATGGTGTGGGTTTCTAAGTTGGGTTTTGATTAAGTCTGTTCCATTGGGTTCGAGTCTGTATGTTGTTATATTGCTTATATAGATTAAGTCCGTCACTTGAGGACAAACAACAATTTTAAGTTGAGGGTGTTGATGTGCTGCCAAAATGCAACACCTTTAATTCTTAAAACTAAGAATTTTGTGTGTTCTCAATGCGATGTTAGTAGATTTTATTGTGTTTATTTTGCAGGATTACAGTATTGGTAAGATTTTGGGAAAAATATGTTAAAGTTGCTAATTTTTTGTGTTCCACGAGACCCTCTATGAGTCGTGGAGTAGTCCACGAGTTGTGGAGTGGGTTTCATATACAATTCTGTGAAGGGTGCAAAGTTGAAGTCAATTTTACAAAAAGGATCCACGAGTCGTACAATGTTACATGTGTCGTAGAGTGATGGTCGTATGCCCCGAGGATCAGAAACTAGAGATATGTTGAAAAGTCATCAAACGAGACCTTCCACAGGCCATAAAATCTTACATAAGTCATGGAATGGTTTCGTAAAAGTCAACTCTTGAATACTGTCAGAGTCCATAAAACCCTGATCTACGGGCCGTGAAGTGGTTTATGAGCCGTAAAGAGGTCCTGTGAAGCTCGCCGACATAGTTTTCCTAGTTTATTTTGGATTTGTATTTTACTTATTATAAATAGGTTTTTAGGTTTCTTTTCATTATGTCTCCACAGAGAATGAAGCTTGAACCTTGTTTCAGTTAATACACTTAGGATTTATCATACATCGTGTGTTCTTGATTCAAACTCGTGATCTTAATTGAAGAGTTGGATTTTGTGATTTTAATTTCATCTTGTAAGTGCTTTATTATGTTTTTCAACATCATAATATCTGCATTTACACTAATAATTCATAGTTAAATCCACAACTAGGGTTGTGGGAACACTGATGAACTAACAAAGTAAAATCGGTTAATGTGTAATTCTTGAAAGGTGTGTTGGGGTATATTAATTATTCTCTTCACTTTAATTAATTTTTAATGGTGGCCAACGTTAGAACTCCCTCAGTATCATTTGCAGAATCAAGGAAGTGACGAATAGGAAAAGAAGTAATTATCAGGAGACGATTGAGTTTTTCCTCGTCTAATCAACTTAACCAAATTAAAAAGAGGTTGTATTGGGATAAGAGTAACGGTTAGTAGTGCCACACCATGGAGACGGATCAAGTTCTAAGGTGCAATTTACCTATTTTCTGGATCAAAGACTTAGGTAAACCTAACTTACTATCCTGCACCTACACACCAGAAGAGAATTGTATATGTTTGATATTACCACGTTAGGGATTCATAGGGAACACTCAACCCTACTTACCTCTTCCACTTATTATTCATTTAGTTTACTTTAAATTCTTATTTTTAAACCCCCCCTTTCCTCAAGAGATAATAGGTTAATCACTCTCAAAAAGTATATTTACTTGACCTAACCTCGGTTAAGATATTTACTTGACGATCCTAACCTCAGTTAGGATATTTACTTGACGATAGCTTTACCTCAAAAAGTAGGTGTGGGTTAGGTGACATCAGGTATATGTGTGTTTTTGCTTCTATGCTGATAAAATAGTGTAAAGGTCGATATAGGACCCGTGTGATGAACCTAGAAATTATGGAGTCTGAAAGTTTCTGTCCACGAGGGTTCTTTACGGACTGTGGATTATTCCATGAGTCGTACTCACCCCTCGTAGGACATTCCAGAAACTAAAATAAATTCTAGGATGTCATCAGACGAGACCTTTTACGAGTTATAAATTGTTCTACGACTCATACAGAGGTCTCGTAGGAGCCTACCTACTTGAGACCTAATCTGGAGTCCAATCTACAACCCAGTCTACGACTCGTAGAATATCTTGAAACCATAGATTATTCCAGTGGCTTAAAATTTTGAACACTGCTTCTACGAGAGACATTTATGACTCGTAAAAGAACCCTTGTAGACCCCTGTATGCCTAGTTCTATCATGATTTTACTTTTTACTTCTTGATTCATGGGGCTAAATGTGTACTTTTCAGGTACTATGGCCCCAAATTCATGACATGATGAGATTAAAGACATACGGTAGCAGTTGCTTGACAAGCCCACAGACTCTGAGGCCAGTCATGAGACTAGTGGCTCAGTAGAGGAGCTTTGCGTCAAGCATATTTTGAATGTCAAGCCATAACAGACACGGACTACCACCAGACAGGCCCAGTCTCAGGCTATTGTGGTTCATCCTCCCCAGTATGATAAGGGAGGTGATAGTGCCAGCAACTCAGTCACGATGACGTTTTTCGAGAGAGGGTCCGAGTTCGGATACAAGGAGAGGCCAGACTCCTCGTTCACTTCAGTCCCTCAAGCACTAACCTCACCTCTGGATGCATGATCTAGCTGATTGTGCGTCGAGGGCATCTAAGCCATCTATGCAGAGGATATTCAGCGGAACGAGTGAGACCAACCAACTCGTTCCATCTTTGAGAATTCACGAGTCATCACCAGTAGACTCGATAGTATCCTAGACTTAGAGGACACGATTGCTAGATACAGGCTCTAGTGGTTGGTAGAGGCATAGGGAGGTATTTATCAGTTATAATTCGAGAGTTCTTTGCCTCATACGCCGCCACAGTACTCACAACTCTTCCTAAGGGTATGAAGCCTCTCAGCCAGCCATGACTAAGATATGTGATGGTGAGAGGCCGGTAGGTGGACATTTCAAAGACTACCATACGCCAAATGTTGTTTTGGCCCGAGTTCCCAGCACCTAAGACTATAGTAGAGTTTGAATGAAGAGTGGGGCAGACCAGGGACTTAGGCATTATAAGGGAAAAAACTCGATGAGCCATACTGATGAGATAGGTTGCCAATCAGTTCGTAGTGGAGGGGCCAGACCCCAAGTGGATAGTTCCCATACTGAAGTCATCTCTCAATTTTCCTGCCAAATCTTTTTGGGCAGTTGTGAGATCGTGGATCTGGCCTACTCTTGCAAACAACACTTTGACGTCATACCATGCAATGCTAGTTGCTAGCATCTTGGCTGGCTATGAGATTGATTGGGCTGTGCTAATTGTCGAGTAGATTCATGAGGCAGCCCTAAAAAAGTCCACATCCATCCCTTTCCCGTGTCTTATCTACAAGCGAAGGTGGAGGTTCTTCACCATATGGACGATATAGTAGAGATTCAGAGGACCCTAGGTGCTAGCCTGATAAAAGCTGATGATAATCCCGTGGCACTTCGATGGGCACCGCGAGCACCAATATCTATGCCATAGATATTCATCCCAGCGCTACCTCCTGATCCTTTTACCACTATCACTACTATTGCACCTACTATTGAGGGGCCCCAAAAGGCTGAGATAGAGATAGAGAGGGGGCCCACGACTGATATTCCTACCTCAGAGGCTGCACCTACTTTTTCAGCACCCTTCAACATGGTATTTGTGTCCGCGGTATCACTACAGGCCCTGCTACAGCGACAAGACCGCATTGAGTCACAAATAATTCAGTTATTGCAACAGTTGAGGCCCTAGGTCTGCCAGGTTGTTTCTGAAGCAGAGAGTCATTGTCACGACCCGAATAGGGGGCCTAGATGTGACATGGCGAAATAGGACCCAAAGTCCCTCGATCAAGACATCATAGCATCATTACACTCATCATCGGTTTAGAAACGCGGAAGCTAAAACATGCAGCACATAAGCTCTACGGATTTAGGAACTTGGGAATCAAGCTCTGGGGACAATGCGGGGAAGGGGCAAGCATGCTTGGACATAGCACTTAATCACACATCATGCTCAACATTCGAGTCATTATAATAACATGGAGACAAAAGCCATTACCATAACATTAAAACATAATCATAAATCAAATGGAAATAACATCATATTACGAAGCCAAATATCCAACATACAAGTTAAACGTACAAGAGTGAGATTTGTC
>JBCEWC010002692.1:0-33181 GCA_038996855.1 Solanum aculeatissimum
CCAGTTTGCCATCGTTCAGCTTCAGTATTATTTGACCCTGGGTCCACCTATTCGTATGTATCCACTTATTTTGCTAAGGGTATTGATGGTATATGTGAGCCTCTTGATGTGCCTATTTGTGTTTCTACGACGGTGGGTGAATCCTTAGTGGTGGATCGGGTATATCGGGGTTGTATTGTGGTATTCTCAGGCAGGGAAACCCAGACTGACTTGATCCTTCTAGACATGCTTGATTTTGAAAAGTCAAATTGTTCCTATCAACCAGGTAGGGAATTTGCAAGAACTGGTTGTTATTCTAGGATGCCAAGTGGATTATTTACCAACTAAATACTTGGGACTCCCATTAGGTGCTAAAAACAAAGAATTAGAGGTGTGGAGTGGGGTTATGGAAAGGTGTGAGAAGAAATTGTCCAAGTGGAAAAGTCAATATCTCTCACTGAGGGGTAGATTGACTCTCACCAAGTCAATCCTTGATTGTATGCCAACATACATGATGAGCCTTTTCCCTATACCAAAAAGTATTGAAAAAAAGTTCCACAGAGTGAGGAGATCCTTTCTATGGCAAGGAAACAAGGAGAAGAGAGGTTATAACCTTGTGAAATGGGATGTACTGACTCTCAACACTCGGAGCAATGGGGACTTAACTTGAAGAACCTCAGCAAACAGAACTTCTCTCTATTGCAGAAATGGCTTTGGAGATTCTGTTCAGAAGAAAGGGCCATTAGGAGAATATTCATAACAGGAAAGTATGGTTTACTCTTTCATTGGACAACTAAGGAGGTTGTGGGTACCTTTGGGTGTAGTGTCTGGAAAACCATAAGAAGATTATGGCCCCATTTCAACACATCAGCTCAATCGCTGTTGGAAATGGTTTAAGAATTGATTTCTGGAATGAATGTGGATTGGAGAAGACAGTCTTAGAAACTCCTTCCCACCTGTACACCTTAAGTCTGCAAAGGAACGTCTCTGTATCCCAAGCTTAAAGTCAACAGGGATGGGACCTAGTCTTCTGAAGAGCACTAAATGACTGGGAAATTGGAGAAGTTGCCAACCTACTGGAAGTATTAAACTCACACCCAGCTTTACCTATGAGGCCTGACAAACCTAGATGGTAATTACATAACAAGGGTGTGTTCACAGTGAAATCATGTTACTGGAAGCTTAACAGAATGCAGCCAATGTTAGATAGTTGGCCTTGGAAGCTATCCTGGAAGACCAAATGACCCCAAAGGTAGCTTGTTTTGCCTGGTTGGTACGTAGAAAGGTTTGTTTAACACATAAGGTCTCACAAAAAAGGGGTTGGCAGATTTGTTCAAGATGTGTCATGTGTGAGCAGGAAGCAGAAGTAAATGACCATCTATTCGTTCATTATAAAGCAGCTATGAGCCTATGGAACACGTTTTTGTCTATGTTAGGAGTTAACTGGTGATGCCTAGCACAACAAGAGAACTACTAAATAGTTGGAAAGGTATCAGGAACAAACGAAGGAAAGAACATGGGCGGAGAGCTATCCTGCATGCATATGTTGGACTCTCCGGAAAGAAAGAAATTCAAGGTGCTTTGATGGATAAAAGCCTAACTCACAGAAAATTAGAATGAATTGTACAAGCCTTTTGTTTTTTCGGCGTAAACAAAATCGATAGGGGAGATAGTAGATTTAGGTGATTTTATAGGAAACTTGTAGCATACCCATTGGGTGGGATGTAAGTTTCCAATCATTATTTGTTGGATGATGAATTTTTTGGTATGAATATACCGTACAGGGTGTTAGTATATTTTGGTATGAATATACCCATTGCATTGGAGCTAATGATTTAAGAAAATAGTGGACATGATATGCAGGAATGGATAGAGACATTAGAAGGTCTTGGATGATAAGAACCATTGTACAGTACAGGGTGTTAGTATATTTTGTGAAGGTGATAGATACATGAAAGCTTGGATAACAATGATAAAGAACAGACTAGAGACCTGGGTTAAAGTGATGGAAAAAAATTGGGAATTTATGATTTTGCCAATTGGAAGGAAATACATTAGCTATTGATCCTATGAATTTTCTTAATTATTTTTTAAGTATTATATTTTATGCTTAGTTGACTTTCAAATATTATTATAGTTTTGTTTTAGATTAGTTTTTATTTGCGAAATACTTTTTTTCCATCTCTTGTTTAATGAGTGTATTGAATCAATTTTTATACTCAAATCATTATAAATATATTACTTTTTTATGATTGTCAAATACATATCATATCTTGTTTATTATTGGATATTATAATTTCTCTTTGTTAAAAGAGATTAACCACTATTCATGGATAATGATGATCAAATGATATGGTTGATGATCATGTATTGACAGAACAATCAGTTTATTGAGCATGTTCAAAGAAATAAAGATTTAACATCATTTTTATCTAGTGAAAAGTATACAGTTTAATTATTGTCTGGCCCTGATAGACAATGCATAGAATTGATGCGCATGTCTCGTATGCATGTGTTCGACTGTGTCAACATTTTAGACATAATAATTGGCTCATAGATAGCCAACATATATCAGTAGAAGAGAAGATAGTAATATTTTTAACCATCATAGGACATAACGAGCATTTTGTGGTTATCAAAAAGATTCCAACCATACTTTGCAAACAATTCATAAATATCTTCATGAGATTCTTGAAGCAATGATGAAGTTTGCAAAAGAGATGATAACACCTACTACAATCGATCCTAATCAAAATATTCCTTCTACAATTAAAAGGTTATGAAGATTTTTTAAGGTATATTATTAGTTATACTATTATCGAAGATTTATAATATAATTTTCATAATAACTTGTAACATATTTATATATTTTGCAGGGAGCAATAGGTGCGCTTGATGGAACACTAGTACATGCAATTGCTCCTGTCAATCAACAAATTGTTTACAGAGAAAGAAGAAAGGAAAATGTTACCAGCATGTTTTCACAATATATGACTTTAATATGATCTTCACTTATGTGCTGGATGGGAAAGGGTGGCACATGATGCACATGTTCTAACAGAGATTGCAGCTAATCCAAACAATGGTTTTTCATTTCCACCACTTAGTAAGTTATATAAGTTTAACTATAAAAATGATAATTGGGTTTCTTATTATGATCATTTAATTTTTTGTTTTAATTTCATATTAGTATTATTTATGTGAAGTGGCAAATCCTAACGCACTAGGTCTTTTTTTAGCACCATATCGTAATATTCGATACTGGTTAGGAAACTATCATTGAATGCTCCCATAACTAAGGAGGAAAAATTTAACCATGCTCATGCACAATTTAGAAATGTGATTGAACGTGCCTATGGAGTTCCGAAAGCAAGATTTCCAATATTGAACAAAAATGACACCATATTCTATTGATGTCATAAGAGATGATGTAATCACATGATTTGCAGTTAATAAATTTATTAGGAAGAAGCGTATAAATGACGATTTATTTAATCAATTTGATTTGCCTGAAATGATATTTGAGGAAGGACAAGAAGAAGAAATATTAGGTTAAACAAATGAGCCAAGCTAGAGAACTCAAGATGGCCAGATAATCAGCAATATGTGCGAGGAAATTGCGGTTAAGCTAATGCAGGAACAACAACATGCCCAGTGAAATCCCACAGGTGGGGTCTAGAGAGGGTAGAGTGTACGCAGACCTTACCACTACCTCATGGAGATAGAGAGGTTGTTTCCGAAAGACCCTCGGCTCAAATATATTATTCCCAAAAGCAAATTAACAATAGATATCGAATGGCGACTAAAACAAACAGCAATATCAAATTCGACAAAAAAAATAAAGGAGCAAAATAATTGACGAGCAATATCAACATAATTTATAAAAACGCTATGACAAACCTACTAACCTTCTACCATCACAAGGCAAGTCAACAACCTATCTCAACTAACTTACTAACCTTCTACCCTAATATGCGACCTCCATTCCTTTCTATCTAAGGTCATGTCCTCAGTGATATGAAGTTGGGTCATATCCTATCTAATCACCTCTCCTAAATACTTTTTCGGTCTACCCCTAACCCCTCCACGTAGACCTAAATCTAACCTCTCGCACCTCCTAACTGCAGCATCGGCACCCCTTCTCTGCACATTCCCAAACCATCTCAGTCTCGCTTCTCTCATTTGTCTGCCACAGAGGCTACCCTCACCTTCTCCCAAATAACCTCATTCTTAATTTTATCACTCCTAATATGTCCACACATCCATCTCAACATCCTCATTTCCGCAACCTACATCTTTTGAACATGTGATTTTTTGACTGGCCAACACTCCACCCCATATAACTGAGATGGTCTAACCACCATTCTGTAAAACTTACCTTTTAAGTTTAGGTGGTACTTTCTTATCACACAATACTCCAGATGCAAGGCTCCATTTCATACATGTTGCCCCAATGCGATGCGTATCATCATCGTCGATATCTCCACTACTCTGGATGATGGACCCCAGAGTACATTCTTAAGCTAATGCCAAGTACATAAAATACTTCAGAATCTTAGAGCTTAATTATTTAAATTATTCTTCTATATGTTTATACGTCAGAATTTGATATGATTGTTTGTTCTACACTACTTGTTTGGATATTTTATATTTTTACATTTTAATTGAAGTAGATTATTTTATTGTTTAGTTTGATAACCTTTTTAATAGATTAATGTATGCTTCATTTTAAAAAGTTTATGATTATATTTTCTTAGAATAATAATTTCATAATATAAATTTCTATTTGTAGTCTAATAGTTTGAATATTTTATCAAATTTAAATTGCTTATTTAAAATATTCAATTTTTACCACAGAATAATTTTGTTTTGTTTAAATTAAAAATACTTTTCCAATATTTTATTAATATAAATACCCAAATATATTTATTATGCTACATAAGAATGAATTATAAATATTCAAATGTTCAAAAATAAACAGTCTTAATCATTCAGTGTTCAGTGTTCAAATCTAGAGACAACATCTTAATCATTCAGACGTCTTCATCTTTAAAGAAAACAAATAAAACCTTAGAAAAAGATGAGATTTTGAAAGGTACTATACAATCAACTGGTGGAAGATTCAATATCTACAAAAAGTACCAAGTCATGATAAGAAGTATGACAAAAGGTTCATTATGAGAACTGGACGCAAACCTGGCGTTTATGCCGTTGACTTCTGTCCCTCAACTTTTCAGAAACTAGTTTTAAATCGCATGTGACATTGAATAAGTCCTCTGCATCTGGATGATATTCGTGGAAGATGCTTTTTTCACTAATTCCCAACTTAAGATCTAGATGATGAAGACAAAAATCAGTGGCAAATTGACATCATTGGGCATGGAAGGAGATCCTAGAGTGTAAGCATTGACAAAAATTATCAAACCTTTGAGAATTATCATTATAATCCATTTCATTTCTTGAGCATTTGTTTTCCTGATTAGATCAGACAGAATTGAAGTCTTCTCTGCTCTGCTAAACCAATAAAATATATCTTCATGAAGCGTAACGATAACAAGCTAAGTAAATTGTAAATACTTGAGCAACAAAATATCTGTTCAAGTTGTTTCTAAAATAATGATCTCTCAAAGAAGAGATCGAAATCTACAATTGAAGTATGCATTCCGCATGCATCCTGCAACAGGTCTGGCTTTAAGTTAACAACGCAACAGATGACAACTCCAAGGTTTAACAGCACAAGCCTAAGTATGGATATGATGTAGCATGATGTCTAAAACTATGGCAACTGAAAAGCTGCACTTTTAGGTATCAGAAGAATTCATTAAAACAACGAAGTTTAGGATAGAATTTAGAAAACCATCTGGGTAATCAAAGATCAGAAAGATGTTCATGGCACTTCTTTCCATCTCTGTACAGTAGGTGATGGAAAGTTTCACCTCTATCAGAACAGTTGTGCTGCAAAGAGAAGCATTAGTTCGCATTTTTTAAAGTTCCTGGAACTTTATCACCTTGATAAACTCTGTTTCTTCCTCCTTTGTCCATAAAAGTGTAGGATGCATTAGTTATTTGGTATTCCGCACCCCTATAACTAACATATTTTGATATAGAAAAGCAATTGTCATGACCATTTTAGAAAATTGAATGCTAGAGGTAGAACTGAATTTCTAACTCTCCATCTCTATCTATATAATCAATTGCATTTCTACTTCAGATCACAAGACCAAGTTTCATGCTCTTCCATACAAGAAGTTGGCCAATAGAATTCACAACTTCAGCCAAGTTTCATTACCCAGAATATGTACGAAATAGACCTCACCGGATAAAAGTTGTCTCTAAATACCTATGATCTCTTGGAATCAATGTGGAATAATGTAAAAACGTCACACAATCGAAACAAAAGATTTGAATACATGACAGCAACAAGTTGGTAGTGAGGCTTAATTGTGTCACAATCCACGTCCATGACATCAATTGCTGCAAAAAGTTCCTCAAGTAACCTCCGGCACAATTTTATCCACCATCCTACTCAATACTTACATCACTGTAAAATGAACAACATAAGGGATAACAGGTCACCTTGTCTCATTCTTTTTGAACTACCAAAAAAGTCACATAGGTTACCATTCACAAGGATTGAGTACCTTACCATTGAGATGCAAAATGTGATCCATTTCTCCATCTCGCACCAAACCCATTTTCAACAAAGTGAAACCAAGAAACTCCCCATCAACACAATCAAAAGCCCTCTCAAGATCCAATTTGCATAAAATCCTAGTTTCTCCTGCTTTAGTTTTGAATTCAGCCATTTCATTTGCCACCAATGTTGCATCAATTTTTTTATGACTTCATCTAGAACCAACCTTTTGGACTAAACGTAGCTTTTGAAACTTGGGGGTGGTGCCCCCCACCCCACCCTCCTCCACTTAAATATTCAACTTAGTTTGCTTGGTGCAAAGCTCAAACTTGTGACTTGGGACATAGTCTATCAACATTCGTTAATTGAGCTAACCCCTAGGACCCATTTGTCATCCTTTGTTGATTCATAGAAACACTAATTTCCCTTGAAAGATAAATTATCAATTACTGAAATGAAATGGACCTACCAAAGCAGAATGGATCAAAGGATTAATATAGTTATACAGTTGACTACAACTACTTGGACATAATGCCCTCTAGAGTCGTAGCAAGATTCTCACATTTAAGCAATTTAAGAAACCAACAATGTGGAAAAGACTTAGCAATACTTATTAGCTAAGGCTACAATCAGATGACTTACTAGCCTCCCAACCAAGATTTGTTGTGCTTTAATTTCAATCGTCAACACTTTTTGTGATCTTCATATACCTTTACAACAAGCTAATTTTTTGTCCTTCTGTTGATGATGAGTATCAAATTAGTCAAAAACTAAACAGCCTTGATAACAGCACAATCTTAACGTTTCGTTTTAAACACACATTACATCTTTTATTAGTCCAAAGCAAGCTAATTTAAGTCCTCTTATTCATGATGAATATCAAATTAAACAAAACTTTTACATCCCAGTGGTTGCGATATCCATGCAGTCCATTCTTGAAACCTGGATTTTAGTGGTCTTTAAATCACTTTCTTGTTAAAGCGCACATAGTAGTCAAAAACTCTTAGAGTGGCTACTTCTTGTGCAAAGAACTAGTGTGTGAAATGTGAGTTCTAGGGTCTGTCCCCTTGATAATCCTGGAGTGGGACTTGTTTAACCCCCTTGAACTTGACCATCTTTTGCAGATGGGAAGTGGGAACGTAAAATCCCACCAAAGCCAAATCATTAGTTTTTTAAGGTCCTCGACTTCTGAGACATAGATTGCTCCTTTACTTTGGAGACATAGATTGCTCTTATCGTCCTCTTTTGTTACTCCATTTTACCCTGTTCAATATTGAGTTACCATTTATTGAAAAACAAGCCCATACCCAGATCCACCTCAAGTCCAATGAATAAATCTAAGATTAGATATTCAACAGTGCTATCATAAAAAGGGATGAATATCCAATAAACCCTTCACTAGGATAAAGTTTTTCTTTTAGTAGCTTCAAGGTCAACTTGCATGCACATCGACTAGTCCACCGGGTACTTGCTACCTCCCAATAGCACAAGTATCAGGTAACTCTACACACCAAGTTTTAGATCGAAAGAAGAAATCACCTAGTGTTTTTCTTTGTTGGAATTCAAACCCTCGTTTCCAAGGTCCGCACACATTTACTGATCTCTAGGCCAGTCTTGGGTGTCATTCACTAGGAATATAATTTGTTCGTTGGCATAGTATCGCACTACAAAATTCCTACCTCATACCCTTCTTTCAACGGCTAAAGTTGTTGCCATATGACTAGGAGGTCACGGGTTCAAGCCTAGGAAGGTAACGTTGCGTACAATAGAACCTTGTAATCGGAGCCTTCCCCCGGACCCTACCATAGCGGGAGCTTTAGTGCACCAGGCTGCCCTTTTTATACCCTTCTTTCAACCAAAAGATCTAAAGGATTACTCTTTATTTTACTGCACAACATAGAATAGAACGAATAGAGATTAAGAAAAGGAGCAATGGCATTATGCCGTCCATTTATAACTATAATATTTATTAAGGTTACTAAAGAGATTTTAAAGTATCCAATTTATTTTGCTTTCCTGCACCAAAAGGCTGGCAGGATATCAAAATCCAATTAAAGGAAAACAAGAAAAAGAATAGGGACACATGCAACAATAACATAGGTGATATCTAACCAACAATAACATAAGTGAGATGTAACCAGATGGTTACTTAACTTCAAAGAAACAAAGATTTCTAAGATACATAAAATAATCCGTATGATAAAAGCTGAAATTTAATCAGAGTGAACTCTATCGATTCTCCCCCATTTTTCCCTTCCCCAACAAAACAAATTGACATAGGAATGCATATGTTACATTAGTAGACTATAAAATTGGGTTACAAAAGACAAGAGCATTATATAGGCATCCCAGCTAAGTTATAATGACACCTCAGCTATCATCCGAACACTCCGACAATGATGGTTTGATCCGGGAAGCAACTCATGTTTTTTCATTTTTATAACGCACACACTTCTGTTCAATCTTGGAAGCAAATACAATATATTTGAAGAACTTCCACCAAAGCACAACTTGAATTTGACAAAACTACCTATCATTTGAGGCTAGACATACTAAAATTACTAGCTATAACCGTACATTACTCAAGAATAGAAAATTTTATACAAAGACAACTTAATACTAACATTAAAATGGTATAACTACCATAAATCATAAGGATACAGACATACGTCGATTTTGTAAGAAGGAAAATAATTTCCACAAAATATGTTTTTTTAATGACAAGGGGAACCTGCAACCGCTACCCTTTGGGTCCGCACAAGGTAAAACTCCCGCTCCTATATAATAGCTCGCAAACCACACAGGAGAGGTAACCCGCACTAGACAAGTCTGGTGCGACGAGCCCGTCCCAGAAGTTAAACCCCTTGCTTTTGATAGCAAGGGCTTTAGAACTTAAGTCCCAATCCGAAACCACTGGGCCACCCGAAAGGGTTACCACAAATATGCTTTTCTTGGAAAATCAATAGATTTTTCACTTATTCTCTAGTGTTTAGTAAATAAGCAGAAAAGAATGTTGCAAGTGCATTCATATATAACCTACGCAAACACTTCGGGGAATTGGGTGGAGTCAGGGGTAAGGGTAGGTTGTGCGAGTTAAGGCAAGGTCAAAGTAGGGGTGGTGAGGGGTGTGGAGAGGTAGGGGTAGGGAGGATACATCAGCGTGGGATGTCATTTATAGAACTTATTTTGCCTACTTCTAGGAAAATTATTTTTTTTATTTTTTAAGGAACTTGTTTTCCTAGAGAAAATGTTTTCCAAAAACATTTGACCAATCAGAAACATGAAAAAATTGAAAATCTTCAATACCAAACACACTCATACACAAAAATAATAATCCATAACAATGGAAATCATAAAGATAAGATATACACAAATACGGAACCTTCATCACCTGTTTTCACTTGAGGCCAAGTGATCAAGGAAGTCATTTAGTTCCTTAATTGTTAGCCCAGCAGAAGCCATTCCCTGTCTGCGCTGGAGGACCTATTCACAAGCGGTATTCCAATATAAGATAATAATTGATCTGTATATTACAACACTCGGTTTTGTAAACAAGAGAAAAAGTACCAGAAATATTAGCAACATAACGATCTCAAAAGAAGGAACACAATAAAGTTGTAATTTAGCTTGTCATTTGAAAGGAAATAATGGTATAGTTATTAAGGTGCTGATTGTTGGAAAAATTCAGCTCCAAAAGTAAGAATATTTATGAATAATGGAGCTAACATCAAACCGTAGTTCCTCGAGTTTCCAGCAAAAGATCTTACAGACAAGGTCAATCTCGAACAAGAAGGAAATGTTATGATTTTAACTACGAGCATAAATAAATGCAGAGAATAAAATGGGGAAAAACTGTTATAGTTGTATGATTCTAAAGTCAAAAAGTACTTTTAAATGCAAAAAGAGTATTAAAGCGACAAGCTCCTTGGAGCTGAAAGTGATAAGTGAAGTGTACACTTCTTTTAGAATATGAAGTATCACCATATACAAATTTAGTATATAATAATCAAATTGCAATTAAACAACTAATTTCAACACCTATTATTCAAGAATGCTGATATTACCCAACTCTTCAAATTTGAGATTTAAAGAATTCGTCTTTCATCTTTTTCAGTTTGCAAATCATTGGTAGAATAGCACATTAACTAAAACGCATGGCTTCACCTATGAAGTGATAACCCATCGCATCATTCCTTTAAGCAACTAAGTGATGTTTCCAATAACACCTGCACATGTGTGAGGTAAATTGACAAAGACAATTTACATGGGCACTCAACAGCAGGAAAACCTTAGATCATTTGATTGGAGAATAAACTTTGGCTTTCTAAGATTTTTTGTGATGCACGAATTATCTTGATTTATATATTAGGAAATTAATGGAACCATAACTGTCTTTGTTCATGAACTAGGAAAGAGAAAAAGGTTTAGAATTAAAGGTACATGTACTAGATTAGATACATGCTAAAAGAAGTCCTACAAATACCTATGCACTTCGGCTGTTAAGCAAGTTGAGTGAAATAAAGAAGAATCACCTACTCTACTTGTCTTCAAGAGAAATTGAGTGATTTGAGAGCACTCCTTCACCTCACCCCCCAAACCCCCACCCCCCAGGACCCCAAATATTCCACATTTTGTATCAAAGCCAATTGCCTTAAATGACTAGTGAGAATTGAGAAACTGTTCTTGTATGACGAGAGTAAACAAAGGTAATAGTGAAGACAAAAGCTTTTAGCTGAAGATTTATGGGAGGTAATGGTGAGAGGGGAAGTCACTTGAGTTGTGTAAGGATCCAATAGTTTCTCTCCCCCAAATTTTCAAAGTTCAGAAGAAGAAAAGAGCTAAGGCCCTAACACATCTAAATGTTCAATATCAGAAGCAATTTTTGTAATGACTATGCCTTGCTCCACTTGATGAAATATGGAAAAATTCGTAGACAGAATATCAAAAAGGTCAGACAGGACCGGAAATATCAATATTATCACTTTGAAGAGACAACTTGAAAACTTAAAAATGGAGGAGATGGAGAGACGCAATACGCAAACAAGTTGATGAAACTTTTGAGTCAAATCCAAATATCAGGTAAGGATCTTTTGAAAGAAAGGATTGTCGAGAAAATCCTTGAAAGTTTGCCTGAAAATTTTGCATTGAGAATCTCATCACCAGAGGATTTATAGATATGCAAGATGACTTTTGTAGATTTATTAGTGCACTTGAGGCACAAGAACAAAGAAGAATATGGGACATCAAGGAATCGCTCTCGACCAGGCTTTATAAGTCAAAGATATGATCAACCCAAGCTCTTAGAAAAAGGTAAAACTTTAGTGGAAAAGGCAAAAGCTACAAGAAGAAAAATGTAGCTCAACCTTCTCACAACCATTACAAAAAAGGAAAGATTCCATCATCCCACCCCTTTTGACTGTTGATTGCAAAACAAAAACCACCAGATGGAAAAGTTAAGAACAAGAAGTAAACCTTGTTGTTGAAGAAAGAAGCTGAACTTCAAATTTGAAATACCGAAGAATGTTTTGTGAATTCCAACCACAAGGTTTAAGGAGCGTAGGAGAATGAACTAATCAACCTTCTCACAACCATTGCAAAAAAGGAAAGATCCGATCATCCCACCACCTTTGAATGTAGATTGCCAAAAAAGAAAAAGAACACCAGATGAAAAAGTTATGTAAAAACTTCTTGTTGAATAAAGAAGTTGAACTTCAAATTTGAAATACCGAAGAACGTTTTGTGAGTACCAACCACAAGGTTTAAGGAGTGTTAGAGAATAAACTTTGTATTGAAAGAACAAAAGGCCGCCTTAGATTTTTGTGATACAAGATTTATATTAATTCATGTATTATAAAATTAGTTTAAAGATACATATATTGTTTTGTCCATGAATTAGAGAAGAGAAAAAAGTTAACAATTAGATCAAGATATATGTGCTAGACAAAGTGGGAAAAGTTCTATAAGCATCTAGTGTCACGGGCCTATTTCCTTAGGCAGCATAGGACAACCTTAAGAGCTAAATTGGTCCTCAAAGGCTTCAGTACTGACACAAGTACTTAGCAAAAAGTGCTAAGAATGAAGGCAAAGGGGAAACAAGAAACAAAACTAAAGAAAGAGACAAGGATATGAGAGGCAAATTCCCTTTTTCTGATTTATGGTATGTAAGTAGATACATATCAATTTGTCAAGGGAGCCTATTTAAAGGAAACGGAAAAGGCCTAGCTATCAACAAAGGTGATATCTAGTTGTCTAGTGTTGCACAGGATGGCAAGCACTAGACAGGTTGCTAAGAGTTGTGGCTGCATAGTACTATTCAGATTGGAGTAACTGGTAAAGTTGTTGTCATGTGACCAGATAGTCACGGGTTCAAGCCTAGGAAACAGCCTTTGGCAGAACTGCAAGGTAAGGCTGCGTACAATGGATCATTGTGGTCAGGCCCTTCCCCGATCCTACGCATAGCAGGAGCTTTAGCGAACACTACCATACAAGAATAGGAAATAAGGTACAAAGAAAAGAAGGAACAAAGTAGAGGGGCGGACCCATTATCCACCGAGTTTAGAAGGTTGTGGTTGGTCGGGCCACAAACAGATTTTTCAGTTATCAAAAAAAGAAAAAGAAAAGGAGGACCAAAAAATTTTCAATTTTAAGAGAAGGACAGCTAACATAGTAGACAGGGGAGAGGCGGGACAATGTGGAGCCAGTTGTTAGCAAGGACGATCTTCAGTATACAGGACAGAGCAAGACTGTGGAAGTGACTAAACTTAATTGAGTTTGAAAGAAAAAAATTGTAACTAAGTGGTGAAACTTATTCACTCCTCTCAATCGTTCAATCACTCAATTGATTTGGAAGATTTTTCAATAATTTCTTCAATGAAGCAACGGACAAGTACAATAATCTGCATTTAGTACCCCGAATAGCTATTATTTTGTTTCTCTAGTCAGATAATTCCAATGATTGAAGAATTTACCTCAGCGGCAACCAGAGAGAAGTTGCCGGCATTTGAGCCAGTTTTGGGGCCGCCTTTCCGCCAGTTGAGGAGACGGCGGGCATCATCGGAGTCGCGGGACATGGCAAGTGCGTCAATGAGGCAAGTGGCAAGCACGTGCTCCTTGAGTCCATAAGAGCCACGCTCACGGTCTAGGCCAGGGAGAATGAGGCGCATGGCGGCGAAATTGTCCTGAGGCTTCCTGCAGAAGGTATCTAGAAACTTCCGGAACTTGGACCGCTTCTGCGCTGACGATTTGCTCTTCTGTATCCACTGGAAAAGACTGACAATTACGCTAAATTTTATGTCTTCTCCGCCACCACCACCGTCTACGGCGGAAGTCGCCATTTTTTTGGGAGCCGGGGGGGGGGGGGTGACAATTTCGAACCGTTTGAATTGAAGCGTACCAGAGAAATTTGCTGGAAATCTATTTACTTGTACTGTAATTTATAGTATTCCACATCAGTTGGTCCTTTGACTAATTCATAAGTTGGCAACAGCCCTCCGGTCTCGGAAATACTCATCTATTTTTATCTACTATTACTATTTCAGTTATCCATGTAAAATTATACTCCGTCTGTCTGTCTTTACTTGGTCCCTATACTATTTTAGGATGTCCAATAATATTTGTCCAGTTTATAAAATTAAGAGATAATTTTATACTTAGTTCCTAATTTACTCTTGTCATTAATTATAATTTTTTTCCTATTACATTTTTCAATACATTGTATTAATTATATTCAAAGGGTGGTTTGGTAAAATCACCCCTATCATTTACTACTTCTTAATCCCTGTGCCAAGTCAAAAGGGGTC
Organism: Solanum aculeatissimum; assembly: GCA_038996855.1. Classification (NCBI taxonomy): domain Eukaryota; kingdom Viridiplantae; phylum Streptophyta; class Magnoliopsida; order Solanales; family Solanaceae; genus Solanum; species Solanum aculeatissimum. The sequence continues at coordinate 14,413 of JBCEWC010002692.1, forward strand.
AAATAAAATTGGACAGAGAGAGTATCAACTTCAATCAATATTTTAAAATATATATTTTTTATCATATTAATATAAAAAGAATTAAAATTTAATATTTTATATAGTTTTCAATCATCTAAATTTTGAATTTCAAATATTAAATTTAGCTACTGTAATTTAACTTTGAATTTTAATGAAGTTGATCTTGAAAAATGAAACAGTAACAAGTAAAAGTGAATAAAAAGAGCATGCAAGAAGATGATTTCCTAAGACCATCTCCAATCTAACATTAAATTTTACGCTAAATTTTATTTTTGATATAAATTCTAAGGATATTTGGTTAGGTGCATAAAAATATATTAAATAAAGTGTATTAGTAATGTTTGTATTAGTTATACTTACATTGATTATGATGAGATATTTCTTATGCATTATTTAGTTTAGTGTATTAAAAATAGTAATCATTGTATAAAAAAATTTATTTATAAAGTTATTCTTTACAATTATGCTGGAAAAAATGTTCTAAAAAAATGAGGAGCAATTGAGTCTTTAACCATGTTAATGAATGCATTAAATTCTCTTGCATTGCTAATACCTAAAAATTGATGATATTAGTAATACATACCTTAATACACGAGTGTATAACTAACGTTACACAACATGAAAAAATATACCAAACAAGGTAATATTAATACACCCAATTAATACATGCATTATTTTTGCTAATATACTCTCCTAAACGACCTCTTAATATTTTAGTGCTTCAACCCAGCACCAAATTTGGTGTGTAAACATCACATCAATTCACTTTTTTGAATTTTAAAATATTATTTCATTATATAATACTTTTAATTAAACCTTATATAAATTGTATGCTTTAATTAAACATTTCATTATTTTTATAATATTAATTTTATATTAAAAATTATAATTTTTTTCTATACATGGCTCTTTTAAAATTAAATTTATATTAATTCTACCACAAATTTTAATTGAATATAATTATAGTTAACCTACACAAAATTAAATATGTAAAAATATAAATTATTAGACAAATAATACAATGTACTTTAGAATTATCGAAAATAATAAACATTCAACAAACTAGTAATTGACACACATCAAAATTAAAATATAAAATACATAATAATTTTCAATTATGTAATGTTTATGTAATTATATTTTGTTAATGATTTCACTTTTTATTTGTATTATCTATTATTATGTATAATATGTAATATTTGCTAACAGTTTATATTATTTACAAAAATTATGATATAAAATAATTTTATATTAAATGACTATAAAAGAAAATAATAGGAAAATTATATATAATGAATGTTTTAAAAATAATCTTGTTTTATGAAATAAGAATAATAATATAATAATAAAGAGAGAAAAAGATTTCTCTCGGTGTAAAAGTTATCGCATATGCAGTAGCCTTTAAACTCTCTATAGATCCTTTCATAATTGATTAATATGGCATTGCTCTATTTTATTTTTGATGTTCTAGGTTGAATCACAAGCCAAGAATATGAATACAAAACGGCCAATGTTTGAGGATTGGGAGGAAATCTTTGGCAAGAATAGAGCAACAGGAGGGTTCACAGAAGGACCACTAGATTCTACTGAGGAAATACAAAAGAGTCAAGCTCCACAACTTTCTAATGACATGAGTCGGGGATTTCCTATTGATGTTGTTGTTGATGTTGGTGATGAAAAAGAAGATGATGCTTACCATAACCTTAAATTTGGCACTGAAGAAGCTGAAAATTCCACTAGACAAGGTGGATTTGGTATAGCTGAAGATTCTACTAAACATAGTTCATTTACTAGAGTTGAAAATGTCACTGGACCTAATGTATTTACTAAAGATATTGGAGCATATGAAAATGAATATGATGGATCCCAACAAACTCATAAACAAGGTGAGAATGTTAAAAGGTTATCTTCTAATATTAATGAAAAAAGAGAAAAGCAAGAAAAGAAAGAAAATAGTGGAGGATGATAATGAGACATTTCTTATGATGAAAATTATGAAAAATTTTACTGAAACCCAAGACGAAAGAATTGGTACTTTGCTTGAAAAAATTAGAGATTGTGACCCACCCAATATTTGTGGTCAAATTTATTCTATCCTTGAATCTTCTGTATTTGATTTGTACACCATAGAGCAGCGTATCAAAACTGCAATGGTTCTCTGTAAAGATGACAAAAAGATTAAATTATTTTTACGTAGGGTGAACATGAACTTCAGACAATGATGTGGATGGTTGTCCATGATAAACTTTGAAGTATGATAAACATTTGAGTATAAATGGCAACACTAGTTTGATATTTTTTGCTTGAAACCACTTCGAAGTTTGATATATTATCACTTTGGACCCCTCTGGTTATTAATGTGTGCACAAATAAAAAATGCTATAATTTTTAGTCTGACTAAGTTTTATCAAAATATCTTAACCCCGTTGTAAATTTTAAGTGCTTATGTAATTATATAACTGTCGTGACAGCTCTTCAAATTCTCTTTGTAGTCGTTTAATTTTGATATTCTATGATGCAATTATAGAGTTGTTATGACAGTTCTTTGATTTGTCTTTTATTTTTCTCCATCTGGCCTTTGTTTTTCATTGATAATTTCTCTATAATTTGAAGAATTGTGTATGATTAAAGAAGTGACGAATTTCTCTTCTATTTGTCCACAATTTAATGGAAGAAGAAGAATACTTTTTGACTTGTTATGTTCCTAGTTAGCTACTGATGAAGATGTTTTCTATTTGCTGTGACAAACTATATTGTCATCATTCTTTAGTGGGAACAACTAGTGCATCTCATCCATATATCTATGAGTGTGAGTGATGCTGGGTTTATAAGTAAATAGATATTGAAAAGTTATGAAGGTCATTATCACACTATAATTTATCATGTTTGGCATATGAATCGCAACCTGCAAAGCAGACATTCAATAATGCCATTGTGGAGCTGGATATATTGGTTGAAGAATCTTATAACGATAGTATATTGATTATGCAGCTTTTCTGAGGCAATCTCACACTTTGAAGTTCTAATACTACGAATGATGTCGAGGATGTAAATAGGGAAGCTTCAAAACAAGAGTCAGCTGATGAGCAATAATAACAACTTAGTAGCCTAGTCTTGCACTCCTTGTTTTGTGATTTTCAATAACTTTTCATACCATTATTGAAGTTCTTTATAAAAAAATTAGTATGATAAAAAAGAACATGTTTAGTATAATTTGTTGTGGTGTTATTTTGTCACAACTCAATTTCTTAGCCCGTGATGGCACCTACTCAATCCACCGGTAGGTAAGCCTATCCCATAGTCCAAAATCATAGGCAATGGACTATCTAATGGAAGACAACCATAATAAGTAAAAGTTGTCACAATAAGGATAAAGATACAAAATACCGAAGAAAATAACATACTGAAACACACCCCAAGACCTGACATCAGTCAATATTCGAGCTTCTAATACACAAAACGAGAGTACAAGGCTTCTTCAAAATATAAATAATAGTATAGACTATCTCTAAATACAAAATAAAGATGAGTCCAAATACAATGAGATAGAAATCGTCAACTCCGAACATCAAGAGCTCACCATAATCTCCGAAATTCTCAGCCCGTTCTGCACGAAAGGGAGTCAACAACGAGGACTCGCATTACGACCTGTAGGGGTAGAAGTGTAGTATAAGTACCAAATAAATGGTATTTAGTATCCCGCCCCAATTTCTCAAAATGGGCCTACAACATCAAAATAACTCTTTTTTGAATGGAAAAAAAGTTGAAGAGTCGCCACCTAACGATTTAAGGTGTGTTAGGGCACCATTCTAGCCTAAAATTAAATTAAAAAGTCTAAAATCACCAGAGAATGGGTAAGGATTCAAGTTACCTCGAAAGGAAGGTGTTAAATACCTTTCGAGTTCCACAATTGTGGGTTCCGACTGTATCTCTCATTTTATGTGGGGGTGAAAAAAATTACAAGTAAGATCTCTATTTTCAAAATTATTTCAAATAAATACCTAAGTGATTAAAATTTTAAAAAAGACAATTAAAACTGGTAGATACGAAAATAAATTATACAAGTAAATAATTAAACTACCCCCAATAGTTAAAAATAAACAAAAGAGAAAAATACTAAAATTAAACAAAATTATTTTCACTCGGATTAGTACTCAACTTTATTATTCAAAAGACAAAATCAAAGTTTTGTCGTTTATAGCCCACTTGGCTTGTTATCCAAAGGACAAAAATCAAAGTTTTGTCCTATTTCAAGCTCTAGTTATTTACATTATGTCTGAGGATCCTATTTACTCCCACCTCTCATAGGTTGATTTATTATTTACCTAAGAAAATGCACTAAGAAAAGTGAAAAAATCTAACATTCCTAAAGTGTCTATCTTCCCATCTTATGATCCAAAAGGCATTGGACTTCTTAGTTTTAGTAGGTTCTAGCCTAAAAGAAAATTTAGAATTTTCTAATTAGACTCATCGTCACAACAAAACACATTGAATGAGCATTTAGCAAGCAAGTCTCAAATACGCCTCCACACACATTTAAAACACACTTAAATTATGAAGGGCATTAATATACTAAGAGCATGCCACAAAATAAACTTGGTATTTTTAAATAAAATCCTCGACGATTTTTGAACATGAAAACATTTATCAAGGTTAAAGGCATGGTAAAAATAACATTAAAAAATGTTAAATCACATAAGCATAATTTTAGATGTTGAAAAAAATATTTAATCCATGTTGACGTAGTAAAACATGCCAAAAATTATTTAAGAAAAAATTTATAGACAAGTTTTCTAAATCATGTAATATGCAGAAAATATTTTAAAACTTAAGGACACAATTTTTGAGTCATGAAGTAATTTTTATAACCTGAAAATTTTATTTAAAACTTGTACATGTTTTTCAAACAATGTAACATGTTAAAATTTTGATTAAAATTTCATGAGCATGAATATGCTAAATGCTACATAGAATCCAGGCATGAGTTCTATATGATATGACATAATATAATGAAAATATTTTTTTAATATTTAAAAGTACTTGTCACAAAATTTTCACATTAAACATCTAAAAGTTAACTTGACAAAGTTATTATTTAAAAAAATTTAGAAGTAAATTCTAATTAAAAGGTTTTAATTATTTTTAAAATAATTTACACATGAGATCAAAATATGAGACAATTAATAATAGAATAATGTTAAAGTTAACTTAAATATACCTCTTTTGTTATTACTACATATATTAACATATTTAACAAAAGGTAATCTAAATGATGAAAAAAAACATGATCGTTCAATTTATCACCGAACAAGACAATTGAATCTTAAGAGAGCAGTTGGTGATTTTAAAAAACATTCTATACATAAAAAATGCATGTCTCAAATAGTAACATACTAACTTTAGGTCATTTTTTAATTAAATATACAACTATTAGTAGAAATGAACTTAAAGTTACATTTTAACCGTTAATCTAAACATAAACATACTCACAAAATAAATTCATGTAGGCACTTACACAAAAATAAAGTAAAATAAAATAAACAAGTAGCACGTATATTCCCTCCTCTTTAGTGCCCAGTTTTATTATTATAGAATATTTACAAAATGTTACAAACCAAAACAAAATGATGCTTTAAAGAAAACTACATGAAGAAATGCAAAAATAAAACTCCTAATAATCAAAAGCCGTCCGAATTCCATCCCAAGCGAACTCTTCGTCTCGATTGAGCTAAAAACGCCCTTCTAAAAAGCAAACACTACAAGAAATATTGTGATATTTATGAATAAACAAAAAAAGCATACATACGAAGATCAAAGACTAACTTGAACATCAGTTAGGTGCAATTTAACCACAAGAAATTTAGAGAATCTTGTAACAAGAATCCTAATTTACATAATTAGAATCCATTCTTGACACATCAAGTTCACAAGAATCTCAAGAATTTTGAACTATGCTTGGGTCAAAGAGATTTTCAAGTCACAATAAAACAACAATTGAGAGGCAGAATTCCAAAGTAGGCCAAAAAAATGCTTGAATATTGACGTTTAAATGCGTTGTAGAACGATCTAGTGATTGGATACAAAAAAAAATGAAAACTAAAATTTGCTAAGGAAAGGAGGAGAGTTGCTAATAATTAGTGATATGTTGGTTTTGAAGACGTGTGTCCATTTTCCAAAGAGAAGGTCCCTTTTTATAGTAGAGGAAGAACAATCAGGGAGAAAAATTAAAGGCAAAAAAAAGTTAATTGACTAATTTGAATTTATCATAAATAAAATAAAATTAATTAATTTGATTCAGTCACAAAATTTACCATAAATAACATAATAAATCAATTAACTTGATTTGGTCAAAATATATTACCAACAATAGCTAAGTCAGAAAAAAAATGAAGGAAAGAGAGCAAGCAACGAGTTACCAGAAAATCTGAAAATAAGATTCAAGGGAACAAGTTACCATACGCAGAAATAGGAAAAGTAATTGGCACTAAAGACAGTTAATAACACTTATACATTCATGCTCAAAATTACAACGAATTTCTTAATAATAAGTGAGACTCTGTCAAAATCAAGTATGGCAACGGTAAATCAAATTAAGAGCAATCAAATCAGTAATTTTGAATTTTAAAAGGAGTAAAATGTATTAAGAGTAACAACTATCGTAAATACAAAGAGTAAACAGGTCAAAACAGAGTATTAAGTTAAAACTGAATCAACCAAAATATTAAAACCTGTCAAGATTATCCAAAATCAGGCAACTTCAATCAAAAATCGAATGTCAATATTGAGTTGAATAGATGACAAAAGTCCGTAGTTTCAAAAATCGACAGCCTAAACATGAATGGGAAAAATAAAATGTGCAGATTAACACATAATCACATAATATTCAATTTAAAAACAAGAAACAGTAAGTAGTATGAAATCTAACGAGTGCGAGTGTTTCAAAATTCAAAGCATTTCTTGGTCGATTTGGTCTTGATTGGAGTTGTCTCACCATAGCCGGAGAGGAGTTCTTGGCAGTCCAGGAGATGCCAATAGTTGAGGGTGGTGGGTTGGTGGCGGTTCTCAAGGGGAAATGAGGGTGAGGGTGGTTTTTCGGTAGGTTTTTTGGGGAGGGGGAGAAAGATAAGAGGTCCTTTGGTACGTACGGTTAGTGACTCACACACAGACTACATCTCTAAATTAAGGATTAAGTGGTCGTTGTCAAAATATAGAATCTAACAATGGTTAGGGATGATCCCACAGGGAATAAGGTCTAGACCTGGAGTAATTATGAACAATTAAATTGAATTAATCTACTTATTTCTCGAAAGGGGGGAATTTTGTAAAATGCAATAATTAAACATAATCTACGACAATCAATTAAGTGAGAGTGTTGTGAAATTAGTGAGAGAAGTAACTAGGGTATTGTGTTCCCCATGAATTCCTAACTCAGTATAACTAGCTAATCGTAACCTTTTCTAGTGTGTAGTATGCAGAATTGGTAAGTTATGTTTACCTAACCCTTTGATCCAAGCGAGAGGCAAATTTTACTACATGATTTGATCCATCTCCGCGGTGTGTCTTTACTAACCCTTACCTTTTTTATCCCAGTACAACCATCACTTGATCAGTTTAGGTTGATTAGACAAGAGGGATCACATCGAATCCTATTAATTTTCTCTTGTCCCATTCTTTACCTCCTTGATCCAGTAAGTAAGAATTAAGCGAGTTTTAATATTGGCCACAAATCATTCAATTCGAAGGGATACATTAATACACACATGCACACTATTCAAGGATTACGAATTATCTGAGTTTTACTTTGTTAGTTCTTCATGGTTCTCACAACTCTAGTTGTGGATTTAGCTATGCATACTCATTATAGATGAAGACATTATGTTATAGAATAACATAATTAAACACTTATAATGATGAATTGAAGAACAAGAAAATCTAAAATCTTCACAAGGAATCACAGTGTTATATATCAAAAGTAACCTTCAAGAATCACAAGTAATAAGTTCTCAATATGTCCTTTCGTGTTCTATAGTGTCTTTCTCGTGTCCCACTAAAAAAAACTTTAAAAACCTATTTATAATAAGTAAAAACCAAATCCAAATAAACTAGAAAAACTAGAATTGACAACTTGGACAAACGAGGTTACAAGTCGTATAAGGAATCACGACCCATACCTAGGCTTCGTAGATTACAATACACAAAAGTTGTCTTCTATAAACGAACTCCTCCTACAAGCTATCTTTTGACTTACGACCCGTATAGGGTCTCGTCTGCTAACTCTTCTGAAAACTCTTCAAAACTCTAATCCTTTAGGCACGTTCTCATCCACGACCCGTCACCTGACTTACGGCTCGCAAGAGCCCTCGTTTGATAATAGTTCAACACTTTAACATATTTTCTAATCTTAAGCATCCTAACACACATATGGGCCGTCAAAACTTCACCGCTCATATGACAACTCATAACCTCAATATCTGAAAATCAACCCTTTATTAGATCTAACCCACAAAACCATCCTATGGCTCACGGAATAAATCACGGCCCGTAGAAGGACTCATAAATCACCAAAAACCTATAATCTGTAACACTTGGCCCAAAATCACTTGGATTCCTGTAATCTTGCAAAATCAACATAAAAACACGTCAAACCTACTGACATCGCTTTGAGAACGCACAAAATCCTAAGTTTAAAGCATCAAAAGTGTTGTATTTTGGCAGTACATCAACACTCTCAACTTAAAATTGTTGCTTGTACTTAAGCGACAGACTCAATCTACATAAGCAATACAACAACACAAAGACCTCAACCTAATGGCGTACATCATCTCTAAATCAATCGCAGATACTCAGTTAAACTCATCGATGCATATATCAAACAGTAATCAAACAAACTCATATAGATCAAGATACGACAGTGCAACTATTATAGATAAGGCAGTGTAGATAAGCAAACACTCATCAAAGGAGTCTAAAATCAACAGTGCAATTCAAGTGCCCTCATAGAAAGAAGTCTCTTATCTCACTCATGATGATATGTTCAAATTTAATGCTCGGGACTGTCAAAATCATTCATGCTCACAATAGATATTTAGACACTTTGTACAATACCATAGGCTTGACCCTATACTCATGACTACGACCTTCAACTACTTGGACTAGGATCACTATAGGATTTTCTTAGCCTGTAACGTAGGCTCAGGGGGCTTTGGTATGATATTTTTGGAACACAATGACTAATGACCCTCCTTGGCACTGCGTTATTTCACACTTTTTCCCTACCAATATTGATATTTTTACCACATTGATTCCTTTTTCTCACTTTACATGCTTTTGAGTGCCTTTTTCTAACTTTTAGCTCATTGCCTTTTATTTTCACAACTCTTTTTCTTTTCAACTCAAAAATTAGGCATTTTATTCATTTTCTCACACCAATTTTACATTCTACACTTTTTCATTGTATTCCTATGCTTTCTTTACCATTTGGTATGATTCCTTTGCAACAATCACCCTCAACTTAGGTTTTTGACCTGAGTTAAGGTGCACAATATCTAACTTTTGAACCAGGGCCACTTTTGGTGGTCACCCTCAACTTAGGCTTATATCCTGAGTCGAGGTACATAATAGTCAAGGAAGGACTAGGGCCAAATTCAAGATTTCACAAACAAAAAGGTTTGGTTACTTAGTTATTTACAAAGGATGGGTACATGTAAGGCTAAAACATTAGGAACATGAGATACATGATGCATTTGGTTGGCCTATTTAGGCTAAGTGGACTGATATGAACAACAACCTAAGATGCTTTCCTAACTAACTAACCTACAGTCTCAGTCATAGTAACAGGGCAAGTTTTGAATTGATTCAAAGTATCCAAATCATGCAATAATACTCACACGCACTTGACACTGAATACAATGTGATAACAGACTCTCATATCATGCTTTTGTTTTTATCACAATTAAGCCTTAATTTGTCAGAACAAACACTTATCAATCCTTATTTTGCATGGTTGTCATAAAAACTTATCTAACAACACATCATAAAAAATGGAGGGGTATCATTTTTCAACAAGACTAACATATGCCATAGATATCAATACAGAATACTACAAATAGTACTTGCACATCCTAAACATACCGGTTTAATAGAAAATAAATGTCCTTGGGGAAAGAACACATACAAGAAAACCTCACAGACTCCAAAATTGAGATAGTTATGGGCCTTGGTTACTCAAAATTTACCAAGGCCTATAATTGTCCACATCCCATAAAAAAATATTTGTATTGTCCTCAGTGCAACAAAATATAGCAAAAGCAAAGAATAGGGGTCAAAAAGAACATACCTGGGTGCCTAAGTACCAATCTCGGGTTGTGCCTGACTACCCTCAACTTGTTTGGTGGTCTCCTCAGTGTCGGTAGCATGTCTGGAGGCTCCAACACCCTTCACCATCTCCTGAACTCGGGCCTACTACGTCATCTCATTAGCAATAGAAGCTTATCTAACAACCTCAAACTCCTCCATATCTAACCTCTTTGCCTCTCGCCTCGCTGCGTTGGGATCATCACTCTCAAGTCAAGGCCTCTTCCCAGGGGCACAGAGTGGTGTCTCCTCAACAAACAAATCAACCACCTCCTTAGTAGCAGTCTTGAGTATGAGAATCACCAGAGATGAGGTCGATACTGCTCTCATATAAGTGCGGAGCTATTGAATCTCTACTCTATTAACTATCAAATCATAAGGTTGGGTTGGCCTAAGGCTCTGCTCAACTCGCCTCTCAAAAGCGTCAACACGGCTATGGAATGGTGTGAGTCTCTCCTCAATAGCGGTCGTGAAGTATGTTTGGATGTGCTTCTTAGCCTCTGAAATAGCCTTGCTAACCTAAGGCCATATCTACTGTAGCAACTGAGTCAATTGTGACTTAATGCGAACCTATCATTGTACCAGAGCCTGAATTGACTCTGCGGACATGTATACATGTTAGTGGAGGACAGATGTGTTGGCTCAACCTTTGGTATAAGAGTAGAAGTAGTGGTGGGCCCCATCTCCTTCTCGGTTTCTATCCGTGGGGGCCCTTCTGCCTCTAGAGCAACAGTAGTAGATGATGTAGGCTCAGACAAAAGTGTTGCAATGAACATCTCTGGTAGACGAACTGGAGGATGTGATGCTCGCTGGAGGGGCATAGGATTCTCATTAGCCTTTGTTAGTATGGCGTCCAGGGTCCTCTGAACCTCTATCATCGTGTCTACAATATGCATAATCTTCACTCATGCCGCTATACATAATCGATAGATTAAGCACGGGAAGGGAATAGAGGTGGACCTCTTTAGGGCTCGCTCATGGATCTCCTCTACTATCAGGTGGGCCTAATCAATATCATAGCCTGTAATGATGCTGACAACCAGGATCGTGTGGTACAACATCAAAGTATTATCTTCCTGAATAGGTCGGATCCGTGAATGAACAACAACCCACCAAAACTAACCGGTGAAGTTGAGTGATGCCTTCACGATTATTGATTCCCTATCACATGCAAGTGTACGTGGTCAACCAAGTAATATAATAGCTCTCAAAGAGTTGGGATATCATACCCAAAAGACTTTAATGCACTTTCAGTTATCAACAAAAGATGATTGTGCAATGTGTGTTATCTCAAGAAAAGTGATTGATACTTGCTTCTAAAAAAGAAATTATTTAAAGTTAACTAAACTAAGATCAAATGATTGCTAGGTGTTTATCAGTTAAGCGTGATTTCGGGATTATTATTGTTTTGACATATGCTCTAGCCTCAATGATTATGATTATTCTTGGATTTTTTAATTACTGATTCACAGGGTTTAATTTACCAAAAGAGGTTTCACACCTTTACCTAGCCTATTCTCACTGACAGCTTAAATACATCATTGAACGAGGATATACGTGATCACTAAGAATGCATTAAAACTATCATCATGTATTTGAACCAAGCGAGGTGGATGGGTAGGTATCATATGTCTCCTATACACGAAACATCTAGTCTCTAGACAAATAAGTTCCATATACCCTCTGTTTTATTTACCCCAACATCTTCTTAATCCAGAGTAGACAACAAATGTGTTCCATGGTTGGCCAGACTACGAAACATAGATAAAAGAAATATAGGAGTAATTATGCGGAAATGTATTCATAATACATAAACATCAAAGTCTAGAACATAGTCTATGGCTACAATCCCAGAATATGAGAAATTAGCCACTCATTGTATGCGTTAAACACAATAATTGTCTAAGAAACATTCAAGAATGGATTAAAAAGAGAAAAGGACAAAAGAATGAACTCTAGATGGAGTTCTTCGTTCTCTCTTCTCGTTTCTAGCAATATCATATAATGAACTAATATCTAAAAATTGTATTTAAACTTAAAAATCCCATTTCTCGATTTTGCCCTTGCGTCTTCAACATCCATGATGTGTACTTGTCATCTTGATGTGTATTTTTGCATTTTCTGCTGACTGGTCCAAATTTGACTCTTCTGCTTTATAGTCTGTGATGCGAACTTGTGCTCGCAATATGCTTTGCACCTTGTATCTTCCTTTTCAAACTAATCAACCCTCTGTATTGGTCCGCGACGCGGACTTCTCCCTTTTTCCTAGATTGGCTGACTTTTTATGCTCCGTTGTACAGTTGTATCCTTCCTCAATTTCTGGCTATGACCCCGAACATGCATACCTGCTTAAAAACTTAAAAAAACACAACCGAAAAGTGCTTTTGGCCAAGAGTTAGCAAGACAAGGCAAAATTACACTAAAAACACCTAAAATCTTTGAATTTATCCTCTAACTAGCTCTGGACATGGGCAAATTTGGCTAATTGGACGTATAAATACACCTAAGATCACCACCCCACACTTGGAGCTTTGTTCGTCCTCGGACAAATTAAGACACATGTATGTGACCACTAGGTAGTAGGTAAAAGATACATATTGCATATGGGATTGCTCAAACACGTCACGTTCCAATTGAACACTCAAATGACACCACATCAAACTTTGTAACTATGATACATGCGAACTCCTGCAAAATTTTGCTCTGGATCATCCTAGTTACCAATCCTTCAATAATCATGTTCCCTCACAAGAATAATTACCCAAGTCTACACACTCATAAGAAAAAGGGATGAAATATTCTGGTGGGTACGATTGTAACTCTCTCTCTCCCAACAGACGTCTCATGTTACTTCTAATCCCTATAGGTTTGCCCTTACTGTGAGTCTTCACTAAAATAAGAATCTAACTCAAATGATCACATAGGTCTTTTATTTGGTTGTAATGTAGGCTAAAGGTAAGTGGGTAGCGGTTCTAAGGATATGATTTAGTATCTCAGCTCCCAAGTGCTTTAGCCTTAACTACTTTTGCTTTTAAACACTCTCTCCCTTGGCTTTCACATCACCTCTTCTTTTCCACTTTTCATTTAATTTCATTTTACACCCCCACCTAGTATATCTTCACATTGATTATGGAATACCTACTCTTGTTTTTGGAGGAGGGGAGGGGGAAACTGACTTAAACCGCGACAGATCCACGACGTGTATATGTCATAGACCCTTATTTTTTTGGGTCCCTTTTTTTTTGAAAAATTATTTTCCTTTTATACCATGGCCTATCCTAGAGGTACCTTTTTAAGCTTACTTCCCTTCATCTTTTTGTGCTAAAGCGCTTAGGATGTTGGGATCAACAACACGATTAAAGAACAAAAAGGGATTAGGCTTAAAATATGGTTATCCAAAGAAAAAGGCTAAGACTCAATGAGGCTAACTAGGGATAAATATGTTATGGTAGGTCAAAAAGACGGTCTACAATAGGCTACCAAAGAAATGCTTAGATCCTATCCTCCAAGTCCTATTCCTATCTAGTTTAGTCCACATACTAGGTAAGTTCTAACAATTATTACAACATGGACTTACAATCACGCTCACCCTCTCAAGACACAATTTCATCAAAGGATTCATAATAACATAACCATAACATAATTCCCAAGAATTCAATATAAAACATGCATTCATAAGATCCAAAATTTAGACATGTGTCATTTAAAATTTTCAATTTTTTGCAATTCAAACCCACTACATAATATTGAACTTTTACTCCTACCAACACTCTACATGAGACTCACAATTGATGAATGCCCTTAGGACGGTCGTTATCTGTCCATCATATGGCCCCATCACTTAACTTTGACTACTAACATGGGACATCCACAATATTACACATTTACCAAGATTCAACTATGCAAACATTCACATTACTACTAATATTTAACATTCACAAAACATCATACCATGCAGTTTAATTACAACCCAATAGAAATAAAAGCATTGTTTAGACTCAACATAACCAACAGAAAAATAAAAGCATAGTCTAAATTTCACATGGCCAGAATAAATATAAAATAAAGCATAAAAGCAGTAACGACTCCAACCCCACACTTAAACAAAGCACTACCTTCAGTGCTTGACCATATGTAACCTGTGGGGACGGAAGTCTGGTGTTCACTCCTCCATATCAGGTGGTGGAAATGATAGAACTCCACACACATTCAGGGGCAACTCCTCTATCTTTGCCTTATCCTCATCAACATCAGAAGTCTCCCTAGCATCCTCCGGGTCTGTGGGCGCATCGTCTTCCATGGGATCAAAAAATTGAGCCTCAATACCCAACACAACATTAGCATGTTCATTAAAAGGGAACTGGCCCTCCACTTAGGTTAGCTCAGCAGGAGTAGAAGTTTGGCCACCAGTCCTATGGCATAGCATCTCTAGCCCGTACATCTTAGCCATGATAAGCTCATCTCGATAGGCCCGCTCCTGTGTGGTCAAGACAGGACCCATAGAGACATTTGGCCCCTTAATGTTAGTGACATAATAGGGAGGGGCCTCAATCTGCGGGAAGTAATCCAGGGGCTCCCCTAGTTTACTTGAATACCTACAAAACTTAGTAATAAGACCACCAGACACATACTTGTAACCCTGATGAACATGAGACTTTCTAATGGAAGACTTGTAGATGGATCCAATATTAAGGTTAGCTCCCATCATGAAGGCATATACCAAGCAAACCTCTCTTTGGTGATATTCATGAAGTGCAAACCCGGGAAGATCACATCCATGATAATCTTGATCCATACCCAGGCCTCCCTATATTCCTATTCATATAGGCAAAAAGGAATGCTTGGTGATACCTCTTGTAGCCATGGAAAATCCACTTGGCTGGGGAGTTAGGGGCCGTTAAAGTGTGTCTGATGGCCTGATTGGGAGGTCGGATTTGTAATTTAGTGAATGGGGAAGATGGGACATCTACGGTCCCTATAATGCCATTAATAGCCACAGGGGATATGTTGACTTTCACTCCCTTCACTATCACCACTTGGGTCCTCGCATCGGCCTTGAAATTAGCATAAAATTCTCGTACCAAACTCAAGTTACATAGTTGGCTGTCTCCAAAAAGAAAACCCAATTGATACTACATGCATCTTTGATAAATGGTCGAGAAGTCATGGGCTAGACTATCAACGTCACTAGGGACATAAGGGAAGTACTTTGTATCATCATGTGTTTGGTACCACTTTTTCCTATGCGGAGCCACAACCCTAATCCTAAAATGAGAAGTTTGGCCTCGATGATATGGTGGAGCCTCTGGCACATCGGGACACCCCTAGTTCTTTTTCTGCTACTAGAGGCCTCATCTTTTCCTGCCATATTTTTTCTTGATGCCATGAGGTACCTGCAAAGGCCATACTCTCCAAGTTATATCTAAACCAAAACATAGCCCCTACACTTATGTAATAACCCGACAATGCCACCCCACACTTGGTTTAAATCGTGGGGTTTAAAGGGTACTTAGACTTCCCCTAGTCAACCCCAAACTATTCTCACCAAGCCATAACAACAACAAACAACCATCCAAAGCATGTAAGGTGCCAAATGTACACACACACTTAGTTTTCAACTTCTCATCCATTGTACAGTATCCCATCAAGAATTATTGAACATTACAACAACCCCCACAATGCACGAACAACAACTTAAGGGCCATAATTACATGGGACGTGCAATTAATCATTTATAGATAGTGATAACCCAAGCAATTGCACATACAGTGTCACCCCTTGAAAAACTTGTACAACATAACAAATTTCGGGCAGATAAACTACCATGAATCAACAATTTCAGCAAAACTTGCCAAAAATTTGACTTAGGGTTTAACCCATGAATTATCTCACACAATTTCACCCCCAAATTTCAAAATTAAGCCATCAGTCAAACACCCAATAGAAGTAGACATGAATTTAAGAGGAAAACTTGTAATCCAACTATATCATGCCATATGTAACACAATAACATAAACTCCACCACTACCCAAAGCAAACAAATGAAGAAACATACTTGTGAAGTGAGAGTACTGAAGGACCCAAGAATCTTTTGGGCGTCACGTACTTGTTTGAATTGTGGGATATTAGAGTGAAAAGGTGGGAGAAATTGAGAGAAAAGGGAAGAAGAGGAGCTGAGTTCACGAAAAAGATGGGAAAAATGGTGGTTAGGTTTAAATAGGGGGTGAAAAACAAACTGGGTCGGGCAAAATTTGCGAAGAATTACACTACTCCGTGATAGGTCTCCAACGCCGACTTGTCGCACATTTGCACTTTGTATTTTGCTGTGTTTTTCACAAAATTGGGCTTACCTGGAGATGCTCATGTCCACGATAGGTCCGCATAAGGAATTCCTATGAGGTTTGAAAATTTTTATTCTTTGAGCGTTGGACCCCGAAAAAATTCCCGAATACCTATCCATGCTCTGAAACATGAAAACAAGTTAATCTAGCCAAGAAAAATTCAAACTACCTAACGGATCTACGACAATTGAAGATGACCAAAATATGCACATAAAGTGCCAAGGTCTGCAACACGAACTTGTTGCGGACCAACACTTTATGTCAAATGACACTTTTTTTAATTGGGATTTTTTTTCTTGATTCCTATACTAAGAATTAAAACACAAGAATTAAAAATACCTCACCACAAGTTGCGTTTTGTGCAGCGCCTAATTTACCATAGCGACATGACTTAGCATCTTTTTTGTTCATCATTGGCCAAGTTAATGGCCTCCTCCTCGCGGTCATCATCAACACCACAATAGTATTTTTCCCTTTTTCCATTTACCACGAATAGATTATTAACTTTGTTCAGCATTTCTACGGCGTCATGTGCACCACTATACATGGTCCACTACACTTGGACCTCAGTTTACCTAGGAAAAGTTTCAAACAAGAGTTGCAAAAAAGTACTTTTTGCCTAGGTTCGAAGGTGTGCTTGATGATGTGATGATCATGCCATTTCTTGGTCTTCTCTTTATAGATCTTGACATTTTTAGAGGCTTGGAGTCTGAACTCATCTAGGTCCTCATTTGGCTCCATCCTTCTCTATTATGCGAGCTCTGGATCAAGAATGAATTATTTGATATCCTAATACGCTTGGTGTTCTAACTCAACAATGAGGTGACAAGCTTTTCCATACACCATCTTATAAGGTGAAGTCCCAATTTAAGTTTTCTAAGCTGTCCTATATGCCCATAAAGCTTCATCTAGCTTCAATGCCCAATCTTTCCTTGCAGCATTGACAGTCTATTGCAAGATTTACGTCATTTCGTGATTAGACATTTCTACTTGTCCACTAATCTGTGGATGATATGTTGTGGCAACCTTGTGTCTGACTCCGTACTTTGCAAACAAGTTCTACATAGTTTGATTGATGAAGTGTGCCCTTCCATCACTGATTATAGCTCGTGGAGTTCCAAACCTTGTAAAGATATACTTCTTCAGGAACTTGCTTACCACCTTGGAGTCATTGGTCGGTAGTGCTACAGCCTCAACCCATTTGGATACATAGTCCAACACCACAAGAATATACTGATTCCTGAAAGACGGTGGGAATGGTCCCATGAAGTCCATCCCCCAGATATCGAAGATCTTAACTTCCAATATGTTAATGAGAGGTATCTCATGCCTCTTGGACTCAACCCCTGCCTCTGGCACACATCACAATTCCTGACATAATCAATAACATCTTTAAATAAAGTAGGCCAGAAAAAACCAGATTGCAAACCTTATGGGTTGTCCTCTCTCCTTTATGGTGCTCTCCATATGGTGAAGCATAACACCTCTCAAGCGCTTGGCATATTTCAATTTTTGGTACACATCTCCTTACCATTCCATTTGTGCCTTATCTGAAGAGATAAGGCTCATCCCAGATATATGACTTAACATCATAGGCCAACTTCTTCTTTTGCTGGCTTGTAGCATCAGGTTAGAACACCTCACTCTACCACGACAACTCCTCAATATTCAAGGCCAAGATTTGCTCATATTGAAATTCCTCCATGATCTTTCCCTATTCCCCAATATGAGTATCATCTTCTAACTTGGACAAATGATCGGGGATTTGGTTCTCACATCTTTTCCTGTCTTTGATTTCAATATCAAACTCTTGGAGTAAGAGGATCATCAAATTAGTCTGGGCTTCTCATCCTTCTTCTTGTAGAGGTAGGGGTGTGCAAAAATCGAACCGATCAATAAATCGAACCGATAAAAACGTTATTGGGTTATTGTTATTGGGTTATTAGGTTATCGTATTTTTAATGGTTTTAAAAAAAAATTTATTGGGTTATCGGTTCGTTATCGGTTTTTACTATTGGGTTATTGGGTAAACCGATAACCCAATAAAATTATTA